>VWZT01000391.1:299593-359365 GCA_013397055.1 Pachycephala philippinensis
TGTTTGCATGGGAGATCTCTTATTTAGAAAAGCTGTAGCAGATTTCTTTGGGAAATATCATTCCTACTCATTTACTTTTCCCAGATGTGAGCAAACTTCTTTAGTCCTACTGCATGGAAGGAGGTCTCACAGAGAGAGAGAGAACTGGAGGCAAGCTTCTTAAAACCGACATCTGAATGGATTTTAAATGCCATTCTGCTTCTGAAAAGAAGACTGTGGCGAAGTCCCAGCCAGGTAATAACTGCATAGGATCTGGGGTACTCAGTAGCTGTGAAAGCTCACCTGGATCCTGCTGGGCTGAGCAGCCATCTCTGGATACCAGGTAAATCCCTTTTCCAAGCCCTACCCTCTCTGCAGATCTCTAAGCTGAAAACATTTTATTTCCTTGCTTGCTGTCTCACTTTTTGGTTAAATCAGCCTTTGCCACTCATGGATTACACATACACGCCCCCCACCACTGGCCCAGCCCAAGTGCCTGCCTTGCCCTGGCACAACGGGACGCAGACCCTCTGGCTGTTTTGTGGCCTGTGCAGCAACTTCCACGTTGGAAACTGTGCATTGACTGGGAAACAAAGTTACATGGGAGGCTGTGGAGTTCCGAGACTGAAAGAAGAGGTTTAGGGGGTAAAATGGAGCAGGAAAATCAGCTGTGTGATCTTACAGTGGTAAATCAAAGTCTGTTCAGACCAGCATGTTCCTTTGAATTGGACCCTCCCATTACATCATCTAAGTTGTCCTCTTTTTGGCAGTCACTTTTCTCTAAATAATGCTTTATATTACTCTGGATGGTCCTATTTTGAGAGCTTAAGGTCACATGCTTCACCATTTCCATAGAGCTGTTTTTTCTTTTCTCTTTGCTACTGACCTGTTTTAAGGAGCAGAGAGGCATTGAATTACCTTTTTTCCCATGCAGAATCTTCCTCTGCAAAGTTTGGATGCTTCATCGTAAAATACCTTTTTGCTAAAAAAGTGAGTGGGTGCACCACAGCCCAAGACAATTAGCACCACTTTGTGTCTGAGTGCTTTCTAGTAAGGAATTAACTCACGGGTGCCTCCTGGGATTTCTGTGATTTGTGCTGCCATCTTGCTATTTGTCCTGTGTCAGAGTTCACCTATCATTTCAGAGCAGGGAAGGCAGGAGATGGGGTATTTTGCACATGCGCTTTCCAGGCTTTCATTTGCCAGGAGCCTGAAGGCTCCTGCCTCATCCAGTTTGCTGAAGGCAGCTTTCTTCCCTGCATATGCATCTCTTGGATTGGATTCATATGTATTTCTGCCTTGGGACAGAGGTAACACTTAGTGCAGACCAGGGTGTTTGTAAAGGCTGCCTGGTTTTATTGAGGCTGTGAACTGAACCTGAATTCCAAGTGCTCAGTACGACTTTTTCCTTTGCTTTTACTGAAAGCACTGATTAAACAAGTGTTTACAGGCCTTTTATTTAGGGTGGACCTGAGTTTCAAAGACTTGTCATTTTTACTAGACTGATTGCCTTGGAAATTGAAGAATTTTCAATGCTGATATGCTCTGGGTAATGAATGATCAGCTTAGAAGAAGATGAGTACCTTGGGGGTTGTAAGGATTATTGGACTGCCTATCCTGGAGCTCCAGCTATTGCACTGTGAAGATAATGAATGATTAATTGATCTCATACTTTGTACTTAACTTAATTGGTAGCAGTGCTGTGGATGCACTGGCTGCTGTAGAAACTTAGAAGATAAACCTGTTCTGAGGCAAAAATTAAAAAAAACAGTGAATGATATAGGACAAGGAACAGAAATTGCCACCTCAGTGGCCCACATAATTGTGGGCAAAATAGGAAGAGCTGGGAAAGGGAACTACAGCAGGAATCCCCCCAGCTGGGAAGATGTGGAAACTTCCGCTGTCCTGAGAGAAGAGGTTGCATTGCATCCTTCTCCCTTACCGGCTGAGACCTAATTTTTTCTTTTTTTTTTTTCCTTTTTTCTTTTTTTTTTTTTCTCTTTTCCCCCCCTCTTTTCAGAAAAATGCAGAACTTTGTTAAATACCTGAAGTTTTCCTCTCACATGATCTCTCTGTACCCGCCTCTGTCTAGAAAGAGGCTGACTCTGGGTGTCTCCTGGGTACCAGCGCCTTTATAAATGAATTTATTGCAGCGAGCGGCAGCTACAAGGCCTTGTTACTGCTGTTGTGTTATTTCCTCTTCCAGGCATTCCTGCTCAGGTGTTCTGTGTCCTTGGTGGATTATTAAGCCCTGTACTCCTGTGTTTCCAGGGGTGAGTTGCAGAAGTAAGTGGCTATTAAAAGCAGCAGTCGGCCACAGTAAGTCTGTGTTAGACATGAAGTTAGTTCCTGTTATTGTTGCCTTCATCTTTGTAACCAGTAAATCCCTATTTTCTGCCCCTGTTTGTGTGGGTATGTAAAATAACTTGCTAGGTCTAAAGGGAGCACTGGCAGCTGTGCAGCTCTAATCTTGTGTGCAGCAAGGGAGAGTCACAATCACATTTTGTCTAACAGTCTGCCAGAAACCATCACATGTTCATTTCACAAAGTGGAAGGAAAAAGCTCTGCAATTCCTTATGTAAACCAGGGAACAAGCTGTAGGGCTGCATTGTCTTCCTTCCTTCCTGATGGAACAAGAAGGGATCCTATAGTGACTTGCATCAGAATAAGGTGCTGGAATTGATGTTTTATGGGTTGTTCATCCACCCTCTGGCCAGGTGAAACTTCATCTTGATGGAGATGGTAATAGTGATGGTTAGAATTGTTTCTCTTGTGGAAATTTCTCACTAGTTTAGAAAAAAGCTGAAATAAAACTAGTAAAATTGAACTTGAAAATGAAAACATGGATATTACATAGTGGATAAATGGTTTGATGGGTGGAGCATGAACCTGCCAATACTTCTGCAGCAGTATTTGTGACCAGGACACTGAGTTGGGCAAAAATCCCTGCAGCAAAGAAGTACAGCTTTCAGCCAGATTTGGAAAAGGATGGACATCTGTCATTAGTGGCCCAGAGATGTGAAAGCCTGTCAGTGGGAAAATAAGTCAGTTTCCTAATGTGCTGTTTCTGCTACTGCAACTTAGAAATAATTGCCAATGTAAGTGTGGAAAGAGATACAAATGAGTATGTTATGGTGTGAGCAAATGGAGGTTATGTTAATCTTGGTATGAAGAACCCATGTATGTTAATAATGATCAAATTAAATTGCTCATTAATAATCACCATAAGTAATATTGATCTCTACAGCACTTCCCACCCAGATGCTCAAAAATGTTTTATGAATCTTTGAAACTCACAGCAAGACAAAGCGAGAAATTTTGTGCAGCATAGACAGTGGTGGTGGAGGGATGAAAATGAAATCTGGGTTCATAATGATTCAAAAAATTTCAATGAACAAAACAGAGTTGTCCTGAGAAGAACTAAAATTCCTTGACTTGACTTGATGCGTGAAGCTACATGTTCAGTGGCACTGCTGTAAAGTGGCTCTGCTCTGGGTTACTTGCAGTTGGAGAACTGCAGCAAAACTTAGTATCTCTGTACACTGCTTGTGCTGCTAAGGAGCAACTTTCTCTTTATGCTGACTTTGACGTGAGAGATGCGCTCAGAAGATAGCAAAGATTGTATATTTCATAGCAATAATGTGTGAAAAATCTTTCAGGTTGGTTTTCTAATTTGTTTCTACTTCAATTAACTTTTTTAACTGCATGTCTTGTCTCATAAAATGATGAACGCTTTCCAATTTATTGAAACAGTAGTTCTATAAAAGAACAATATGCTTGAGCAACTCTTTGTACTGATACATGATCATCAACCTTAGTAATGAGTGGGAGAGAGATAGGGCTGGGTTTGGCTCCGTTGGAAACATTCGTAGATTTTATCTGGAACAGATTTTATTAAAATTGCAACAAACTTTATACAGCCCAATATACGCTTCATTAAGGGAACATTACCTTACAATTATGATTAATTAGATTATACTTATGAAAGTGTGTTATTTGTTCAAATCAAAAGGATGGCAGGGAAGAATGATGGATGATGAAAGAGTGTGATAAATGAAGAAAGCAGCTGAACTAAATTGAATGTGTATTCATCCGTTTTCACTTCACAACTAATGATAAATTGAGCATGTCACATTTAACAATACATGTCTGAGCTTAAGCACAGTCCCAGCTCCTGTAGTCTAATGTCTTTTGTCAGGTAGCTGCATTCAGGGGACGTGATATTTGGTTTGGAGAAATCTATGCAGTTCATTATCTATCTGTCCCTGCAGCTAAAATCACAAATGAAGGCTCCCGCTCTCCCTTGAAATGAAATCACGGAAGTCTCAATTAGGATAGAGTTGTCTAGGAGGCAGAATCTGACTGTGAAGTGTTAATTTGACTCGAAAAGCAAGTGATGTATTGAAAATTGTGTGTTGTTGACAAGAATACATTTTGGGATAATTGCAAACTCGAACAAGCCTGTGAGGTCAGAGTCTAACTCACAGGCTCCGGCACTTGTTGTGCAGCCACGTGAGAAAGATGCCGTTCAGCACCAGCTGAAATGTCTGAATTTGGCCTGAAAGACTTGGGAAGTTGGTATGGGCAATGCCTGGCTGCTTGGGGATGGTTTGCAGGCTTCTCAACTTGTACCATATGTTTTGATGGTCAGCCTTTCCGATGGCAATCAGCAGTTCTAGTTGTACCCTTGATTGTAAGAGATGTGAAGCAGGATGACAGGAACAGGTGTGTACAGGGGGGGAGGATCTTAATTTTGTCATCATCAAAACGGAAAAGGAAAACATTTTGTTCTGGGATCTCTGAAATCTTTGGTCAACATTTCATCCCAAAAATGTAGTTTTGGCTGGCTTTGTTGTTCCATTCCCGGTCTGAAATTGTTCACACATTAGGCCTAACCGAGTAATGATGGATTGAGCTGCTGAGCCACACCATGGATGAGTTTTGAGCATGAGATGTTTAGCATTTCCAGGAATAGTTCAGCTGTGATCCCACAGATCCTTGTGTGCTGTAGACCAGAGAGTGAGAAAAGGTTGTTGTATAGTTTTAAGGAGTAACAGGAAGCAACTGCAGCAGAGCTGAATGCATGAAATAATAGCTATGGTCCTCCAAAACTGAAATGGAGGAAAGTCCTGCATCTCCTAAGAACACTGGGCATAAAGGGATGTCCTGTAAACAGATAATGAATAAAACTGGGTAGCTAAGCATGGGCATAAGTGTCATGTCCATTCCCTAGGGAGTAGGGAATGGACAGTCTCTTGCATTTCTCAGGTGATAAGGAGAGGATTGCTTTAGCTGCGTCAGTTTGCTTTAGTTGCTTTAGAGCAGTATCAGAGACCCCTTTTGCTCCCAGTGCTGTTCCTCAAATGTCCTCCGTCCCTCTCTTGCAATCAAGTCTCTTGAAAGGGCAGCTGCACTCCCTGTCCCTTGCAAGGAGCACTCTGTGGAGTTTCAATGATATTTTTGAGCATCTAAGTCAGGACTGGACCAAACTTTGTTCTTGTCAGTACTGCCTGTAAGACTGGATGTTAAACAGGTTCTGGACAATTAAAGTAATTTAAGAAAATTAGTGATATTTAACTTTGCCAGCCTCTCTAAATTTAATGACAGGAGAAAAGGAGTTTATGTATAAAAGTAAGGAAACAAAAGAGACTATGAAATAAAGGGAAGAAAACGTAATGTTAAACTTTTCAACCAGTTTTAGAATGACACCTTTCTCCCCTAGACTGATGACACTGTTTTAAGTGGCTGTAGTATTGTTCAGTCCTGGCCTCGTGTGTCTGAACGCTTTGTCCTTATGTGCCAGACACCACACCTGGATGGGATGGATGTGAGGGAACTGTGAAGTTGTCTCTTCTTTTCCTTTATCTGTTTCTCAGGAATGCTGTGAAATGTTTGTCTATTTGACTGAGGAGTGCAATTGAGAATTTCTCGGTGTGTAAAGAAGTAATTTATTTACACCTGTAACCACTACCTATAAAACCAGAACCTGATTCTGTTGAACTGTTGAAGCCTCATCCTTTGGGAAGGCTGTGATAACACATGGCAGAGCACTGGCTCTAGCAGTGAGGTTATTAGGAGTAGGAGACAGAATTTGTAATGAAATTTGGTCTGCAGTTCAATTGTACACTTAGTGGCAAGAAAAGTGTAAGGAATGTAATGGAAATCCTGTGGGAATTAGGAGTTTCATTTATCCCTCTTGCCATGAAAGTGGTTTGGTGGTGTGATTTTTTATGTAGCAGACACACAAAGAGCTAACTTTGTGCTTATCTCTGGCTGTTATTAGTAATGTTTCTCAAGCAATAGTTTATAGTTGCAACAGAGCTATTTCTGACTCTGGCCTGATTGAGTGAGGTGGATTTTTCTGAGAAATGGTCTATGCTGTGAAGATAGTCAAGACCCTACAACCTGGAGGTAAATGGACCATTTGGACTTTTAGCAATCTGAAGCTTCAGTCTCAATACCTGATTGTTATGGTGAGGCTAGATTTGGGTGAGAAAGGAGGGTGTGAGGTGCTGGCTTTTCTTTGGAATGCTCCCACAGGCGCTTTGGGAAGAGAACAATGCACTTACTGCACCTCTGTACTGCCACCAGTGCAAGCCCCTTCCCTTCGAGCTCTGCCTAAGCTGCTGCATTATTTTGTAGAAACAGTGACTGAGTAAGGTGGGAAGGACTCTTCTGCAGGAAAAGCTGCAGATGGCTCAGCTCCTTTGAGGAGTTCACTCTTTCCATGTGCTCCAATTTTGGGTAGCCCAGTTGGAGACTTCCTGAAAGGAGATGGCTCTGAGTACTTTCTGGACTTCAGATTTCTGCAAGGCTCTTCAGTGTGAGCTCCTTTACAACAGAGGTAATGGAAGTTACTCTCTTCTTCATCTTTAAAAAGGTATTTAGGCCACCCTTCCCCCATGGCTGAGTAGAAGGCTCAGAGGAGACAGGGGTGTAGGAATCATTAAAGTGAAATGTGAGTCATGTTCATTAAAGGCAAGCTAGCAGAATGTCTTATATTAGTGGCTGCATAATGATTAGAGCTTCCTGTAATAATGATGATGACGATTCTACTATATGAATTGAACATTCATTCTAAGTTAATTCACATCCTTTTAACTAATAAGTTATTTAAGGGAACAAGAAAAAAAAAAGGAACCCTTTTTAGCTCATAATTTGAATAGACTGATCAGAAGAATGCTGAAATAGCAACTCTTCCTCTGTGCTGGGGAGATTCAAACACTAATCTTTGTCTCAATTTTGTAGTTTTATTTATTTATTCATAATTCATTGCATCTCTGCTAAATACTAGACCTAACTCCCACTGGGGATTATCTATGTCCTCACTAGCAATATGTTCCTAGTCAAAATGGTGATAAAGAACTTTATTTTGGTATAAAATTATTTTAAGAGAAGTTCACTTTTATTTTTGTTATTCTGAGCCATGGCAGGGAGATGAATGATTCACTGTTTGCCTTACAAAATATCCATTTTTGAGCAAGAAATCATGGTCTACAAATATTTGTCGTCAGGAAAAAAATAAAAAGGGGAAAGAATTATTTACTGTATATAGGACATAAAAAATCAGTATAGCAAGGTGAAAAGCAGGGCAAAAGCTTTAGTTTAAATATCGAAGGAAAACTCTGATGGTGGCAGCCATGGCTTTGCAGCAGTCTCTTGACAGGGAGGAAAAACTCTGGTTAAAGCTGTTTAAAGATAGCCTGGGAGATAGAATAGCATATAAAGCTCTAGCAGAGTGGAAGATGGATACAAGAAGCTAATTGGTCTTTTGTATTGGCAGGTTTGGTCATTCTGAGGATCTGGGCCCACTAGCAAGTTGAGGACTTTAGAAGCTGTGTTCCATTGATGTCAACTTCTGCATGTCTGCAAATTCACCTGAACAAGTTGACACCTTTGAGTTAGTAAGGTGGATTTTCTCATTGTTTTATTCATTACTTTTGCCTTGCAGTCAGAATCAGAATGTCCAAGACAAGTTTTGGCATAGTTAAGTATAAAGACTGTACAGAAAGCCTCAGTGTTTTAGTTGTGAGTCCTGCTTAGAAGTAACAGCTGAATTCTTACCATTATTTCCCTCCTGATCAAAGGATTACATTTATTAAACTACTTCTTGTATTGCCATATATTTCGAGATTAAACTAGTCAAAAATTTCAGCTCTGTACACTATAAAAACTTAAAGGAATCCTGTTGCAGTGAGCCATGACCATGGCAATGGTCTGTTGGACCCACAGCTCCAGGCTGTCCACTGGTTTGACCCTCCTGCATCCCAAGAGCCCTGAGCCTGGTCATTGGCCACCGCTATCCCCGCCCTTCTCTCCCCATGTTTGGTACCCCCATCCCTCTCTCCCCACATTTGGTTACAGCTATCCCCACCCTTCTCCCTCTATATTTGGTTCCTCTTCAAGAAAGTTCTATGTTACTTGGTTGCTAATTGGCCCATGTTAACCCTCCCCACCTGTCCCTTCTCCCATTTGTTGCATTCCCTTTCCCTCACTGTTTGTAACATCCCCTAGTCCCAGTTTCATTGGCTGATGTGTGTTTTCCCCGCCTATTTTGTAGAGGTATAAAATCCCATGTCACAGGCTTTTCTCTGGATTTTCTTTGGTTTTTTCTTTCGATGAATTCCTTCCTGCTCCCCCAGAGAAGCCCCTCCGAGTCATCTCTTTCCTCCTCTGCGCGCCCTCACCATCGGTGGGCACGGCGCACCTACACCAGGATTCGCCTGCGCTCCCGTGCTGTGATCCGCCCTCGTCTGTTCCCCCAGTGCGGGTGGAGAGTGCCTGGTGCCTGGTCAGTATCGCTAGCCAGTGAGAGAGGTAGCGTGACAGAATCCCACACTGTGTAAATGGAGAGGTTCAAAGTTAAATTCAGATTAGTATAATTTGGATAAGCCTGGAAGATACACTCTGATGCCTTGGTACATTCAAATTTGTTCAGCTGAGTTCCAGCACTTAATGGCGTTTACAGCTTGGCTTGTGCAGAACTGCCAACAGGTACATTTGGAATAACTTGTCATAATTTACACTTTAGGTTATGCTCTTGTTGCTGACACGGTCTGATCTGCAAAGCCCTGAGACTTATCTTTTATTTGTGCCATTGCAGGTATCTGCTTCCTTGTAAACAATTCACAATGAACATTCGGTTGTTTGAGATGTAACTCAAATTGGTTTGGAGAATGCTGTTCTTTGGATGCTGTAGCAGATTCTGGAGGAGAACAGCTGTGACAGGAGTCTGGCTGCTGCTGGGTCTGCCTGGGAGGGCGTGGGTTGAGGGAGCTGTCCAGCCGTGTTTTCTGTATGAGTCTTGCAGGGGTGATTCTTAATGTTTCTTTAGCCTTCCTTCAGATGAGAGCTTTTCTGCTTTCTGCTCCAGGACTACAAGAAAATCCTTAGTGCAGTCAAAGTTGCTCTGGAATAGCAGTACTGAATTCCAGCTCAGATCAAGCTTAGATAATCTTTTAGTAAAACAGCAAGTCCTAACAACCTTAGTTAAACCAAGCTGAAACACCAGCACCTTACATCTGATGCTGCAGATGAACATTCTCACTTCAGGATACAACTAACTTGAAATTGTCTCCAAAATATGGCCTTCTCATCCATATCCCTGAGAAAAAAAGTCAGTTGAAATTTCTCATAGGTATCACAGAATCATTAAAGTTGGAAAAGATCTCTAACGCCGTCAAGTCCAACCTTTGATCACCATCATGTTGACTAGACCATGGCACTGAGTGCCGCATCCAGACTTTTCCTGAGCACCTCCAGAGATGGTGACTCTACCACCTCCCTGGGCAGCCCATTCCAATGTTTAACAACCCATTCTATGAAGAAATTCCTCCTGATGTCCAACCTGAACCTCCCCTGGTGCAGATTGAGGCTATATCCTACTAGTTGCCTGGTCGGGAGAAGAGGCTGGTCCCCCACCTTGCTACAACCTCATTTTAGGGAATTGCAGAGAGTGATCAGATCCCTCCTCAGCCTCCTCTTCTCCAGGTTAAACATCCCCACCTTCCCCTGCTGCTCCTCATGGGACTTGTGCTCCAGAACCTTCACCAAATGTAGTAAGCCAACACATGTTGTTTTCTTTACGGTGTGAAAATACACTGCTAATCACTCATGGGCTAATCTGGAGACAGAGGCCTTTGAAAGAGAAATATGTTTTTCCCTTTTGAAATACCTTTTGTTCAGCTGCTTCTCAAAACTGAGTTGTCGTCAGGTTCTGTCTTCTCTTTAGCTCTCCCTGCATAACATCTAACACACAGAACTAGTGCTGGTAAGGTGCTAATCTGGGTAGTTTCTGAATGTCTCTGGTAATCTCAGTGGTTTGTGTATGCTTGGACATGGGTCTGGAAGACATCAAATACCACACCAAAGGTTCAGCACGGTTAATAATCTTGACCTGAAATCTGCCAGACTTTTATGGATCTGTTGGTGAGTGGTGGAGTCTAAATTCTGCTGGGTGAAATACAGAGGTCTGGCAGCTCACTGTGCAGTTTTATACTTATTGGTAGGCGTAACTGTTCTGATTTTAAGCCATATTGCCTCCCTTAGAAGAGTTTGTGTGCTTTCCTCCTCTTCACTGGTGACACTTTCCAAACAGATTTATGTACCACAATACAAATATTGAAGGATGCTGGTTGTTCTAACCAAAACATATGAAGTGGACTATGTGGCAAGGCCCACTGTGCCCTATCTAGTGCTTGCACGTTGCAATGGAATTCAGCTGGATGTTAGGAAGTGAATCAATAGTCAGGATGATAAGGGTCAAAAAGGATGTTCACAGACAATAATTACTGATCTCTTGGCTTTATTTTTTTGCCAGCAAATATAATGTTCTGATGAAGTTATAATTTAATTAACTTCATCTTAACAGTATCCAAAAGCCTATACTTCGCAGGAATCAGTCATGCCCTGTCATCTGTCTACAGTGATCTTACCACTGCTGTTGTTTGCTGTAATCTTCCTGTGTTGACTGTGAAAATTGCATCTAGCTTTAATATGAAATTCATGAAGATCTCTGCTTTTGAGCAACTGTCAAAACACCTTCCTATACTTCAACCTGAACACTCATGTATTTACATTTAGCTTTGTGGAGAACCACTGGGAAAAAAAGGATTTTCTCCTCCCTCTCCTCTTACTTTCCTCCTTCAACTGCCTTTCCATGGCTCTCCTTTACTTCCTCCTCCCTTTCATAGCCTCATCTAGATACCTATTAGCTCTCTGTTTCAATAACACTGCTTTGGCTTCCACGAAAGTGCTTTTTAATGTAGGAGATGTACTTCAGCCATAACACCAGGGTCACTTTCTGAGTAACATTTTATGGGATTGATTAAACTTTAACACCATAACTGTTGACTTTATAGGCCAAGGAAGAGACACTGAGTGCTTAGCTCTGGATAATTTGTGCTTCACAATTTTTTAAAATCAGATAGAGATAGGGTTTATTGTGTTTGATGAAGCAACCCTTTATTTTTTTCTCCAGTGTGTCCTATTTTAAAAGACCCACAACATTTAACATGCAGTCTTTAATGAAGTAAAGTTGTAGTAAATAACCATATACATGTAGAAAAAGGAATTTAGCTCCATGGAAAGAATATGAGAAGATGTAATTTGCTCTTTCCTTGGCTCCAAATGTGAACACCTCATATTTTTTCTTATTGCTAGAAACTGAATGAATGGTTGCTCTTGGCTGAGAGTTGATGTTGCAGAAACTTGTTCCTTCTCACTGCAGGTTCTCTCCTTGTAGTGGCTTTGGTAGGACAGAAAACAATAGTGGTTTGCTAAATCAACAGAAAACCCTCAGCTCTCCTCAAATCGCTTCTTTCAGTGTGTGCAGTGGTTGGTGCTGAGAAATCGCTGGACAGTGGTGCCTCTCGACGTGTTCCAAGAGGGAAGAGGGGTATGAAGGAGTGCTTGATGGATGAATGTGACTGCAGGTACAGTTCCCAGGCTGGTTTTAGTCTCACATGATTTTAGGCAGGCCATCTGTAATCCCCTCATCACCTCCCCTGCTCAGTGGCTAACAGAGCACTTATCTGCCAGGGTTTCCCTGTTCTTCTCTGCTTGTGGGAAACTCCTCTGGCTGGAGCTGACACACTGCTCCTAATTACTGTTCGTAATTAATGGTATGTTTGCCCATCCAAAGGGAAGAACAGTTGTATTTTTCTTGTGGAGCCTGGTGAGTTAAATCTAATGCATGACTGAACTTGGATGGGAGGACACAGGTTCAGTTTCACCCCAGATGAGCAACTTGGATGCAGATTCCCTGGAGGCCCTGGGGATATATCCAGGCTGCCGGGATATGCTGCAGCTTATGGAACTGGGGCTTCCCTGCACATTTTTACTCTGTCAGAGCAAACTAGTGCAGGGATGTTGGATAATGGTCCATTACAAGCATGAACTTCCACTGGGGTTTCTGGACCTCAGATAATAAATGATAGTTAAGAGCTCATCACAAATACCTAAAAGTATTCAGCCTGTGTTATGGTGAAACCCAGTCATTTTCAAGGTGACAGAGACCTTCCCAGTTGGAAAGGATGGCTCAGTGTGGCCAGGGAGTGCAGTTATGGCCTGGCATCAGCAGATTTCCTGATGAAGTCACAGTAAGATTGCTATTTTAGAAAATCAATAGCATGGTTAATTGTCTTGTCCAAACATTTCTTGGGAAGGGTAACTGCACAGCTTAAAAAAGAGCCAAAATTTAAAAGCCTTGTGGCTTACCATTTCAGTTGAAACATTTTTAAATTGAAAGCCAAATCACGCTTGTAATGCTAACTTTCATAAAAGGGTTCACATATATGAACACCTCCTGAGACTCAAAGGAGTCATGTGGAGGGTTCTGTCTCTCCTCTGAATGCAGGAGACATTTGGCCTCCTAGGGCAAAAACCCTGAGAGCTGCTGGAAAAGCTGGAGAGCTCAGGGCTGGTTATTGCCAGCAAAGGAAGGAAGACCAATCTTTCCAGGAGCCCTTCACATGAGGTTCCTGTGTCTGGGCTGTTGCCAGTAGCACTGACCAACATCTACCTTAGTGCCCCTCTGTGGAAACAGGTGGTACTGGGGAGGGGCAGGGATAGCACCGAGTTAAGGGCAGCTCTCTAGAGCTGCTTGAAGCTGCTAATTGATCAAAAGCACAATCACACTGTTGAGGAGGATTGGATATTACAAGTGGTGTGTAAGAGGAAGAGGCAGCCTCTGGCTCAGGAGATCCCTGAAACATTGATTGCTGGAAACTGGGAATAATATCCAGGAGAACAAATGCTTTGTCTTGTTTTTAGCTGGTTCCTGGGGAGTCTGCCACTTGTGGCTGGCAGAGATAGATTCAGTACTAAATGGTTCTTAAGTGTTCTTAGTGCTCATAAAACCCATTTCTTACCTTATAACTAAAATGGTTTGCTGTAAGCCTTCAGGCAACTCCATAGCACACAAAACAAAGGTTGTTGCTTTTTTCCTGTGGATAGACTGAACCTGGGAATGTTCAGATTGCTTGTGGTAACTGGGAGGGGCCTTGGTCAGATGTCTTTTCCTTCCCACATGGATGAGTCAACCTGTATTTTCTCCTTAAGTCAAAAGTATTTCTCGTATGATTTCTCACTAGCTGTTACCTTCTCTCTCTGAATCCACACAGGGTTTGTTACTTGCAATTCCCCTTCAGTATTTTCTTTGCTCTTGAGTCTCGTGTCCTTCAGCGTGTGCCACTTTAGCTGATCGCTGAAGTCTCAAGAGGGTCTGGCAGGCAATGTTGCTGTTTTCCAATCTTGCCAACTGTAATATTTCTTCCAGGCAAGGTCCCTCATAATTCAAGAGAGGTCAGTCAGGACCCAGGAGCTGAACCTGTCCTTTCCAATGAATCAACAGTGGGATTGAAAGAATTTATGCAAACTATCAAAATTATTTTGTTGTTTCCCGTATTGGGGATAGGTCTGACAGCATTGTTGAGTTTTGTTCTGCAGCAAACAGTAAAAAGTGTAGGATTCATTAAAGATCAGCCCAGGCCTCCTTCATTCTAGATGTGGGCCTTGAGTCAGTCCCCCTACTGCACAGGAAACAGAAGAATGGAGCTAAACTCAAGCATTCCATGTAACAATTTATCACAAACCTGTTTATTCTTCATTCGAGTTGCTCACCACCACTAAGCTGCGGATAGCCCTCCCTCTCACTAAGGGAATTTAGTTTTTCTTTTAGACCATTATTTAATTGCATTCTCAGAGCAATGGGTGGGGAGTTTGTATCTTACTGTGTGTTTGGCATTTTTTAGAGACTCTCAGAAAAGAGAGGGAGGTATTTTTCTTCTAGCAAGCTGTACTGTCAGAATCAGGTAGTGTAAAAAAATGTCCATCTACCTGCTGTGGTGTTTTATTGAAACTCAAGCTGTTCCAGACTTGGCAGCATGTATTTTGGTATCACTTAACTTTTTGAAGGATTGGAGATCTGACTCCTGGTCTAAGCCTGAATTTTTGTTTTGGGCACCCATGTTGTAATGAGGTGCATCATAAGAGAGAGAAGCACAAAACACAGAGGATTTGAACCCTCAGGGAGAGCTTGTTTCCACAGACATGCTGTGGGGAAAAAAACCACAACTGAGTGGTTAAAGGTACAATGCTTAAACTGATCAGTAAAATCAGTCTGTGGACACCCTGAGATAAACAAAAAGGTAAAAAAGGTAAAACTTGAAATGTAAGTGCTTCAGTCTGCCTGGAACCAAATCTACTCTAGTGAGGAAGCTCTTCCTTCAGTGCTGTGTTTCATCTAGTATTTTATGGCCTATATGCCTTTGTAAATAGTCTATCCTTAAAGGCTAAGGTATCTTCTAATTCTCATCCCAAAATACTTTTGATGTGCAGATTGCTATCCCTGTTAAGTTAATATGCTTTAGAAACTGAGTCAGCTCAAGTTGCTGAAAATTTAAATATAGACTTGTGTAGATTTAGCTCTCAGAGGTTTTGAAAGGTTTTCTATGCATAATATCCTACTGTAAACACAGTTTCTTTTACTCTAAAATAAGTCAGAAGCAGTGGTAGTAACTCAGAAATGGGAATTGGACCCACAGCAGCTCGCCACTGCCTTTGGGCTGTGGAGCCTGTATAGTCCAGGTCCAGTTCCAAAAGGTGCAGATGTGGTTAGTTCTTCTTTTCAGTCACTTCTCTGCCAAGGAAAAATGCCTTTTATCCATGTAAGCATCCAAATAGTCTAAAATCCAGAGTGTGTTATCTTTGCTCAGGTGAATGGCACCTCAGTTCCTGAGCAGTCCTTGACTGGTCAGTGCTTACAGAGCGAGGTGCTGCCTGAACAATCTGATGCAGTGGCACATGAGCAACACAGAGTGTTAAACTCACACTGTAAGTTTTTGCACACTTCTCTCCCTTGAGCACTCTGCCAAAGCAGACATTAATCAGCTTTACTCTAGGAGTTAGAATAGAAACTCACTTGTAAATTACGACCATTACATTTCCGGCTGAAATTTCCCTACTCCTTTAGCTAATGTTTTAAAAGACTAACCCTACCACTCTGGCAAGTGCCACATCTTGCCTTTATATCCATTTGGCACTGTCTCTCTTTCCCCCTTTTTTTTTTTTAAGTTGAAGAATTACATTATCGCTGTGAAATAACTTTCCTTCTTTAGTTGTTCAGTATGATTCAAGGATTTTTGATTAAGCGTTCAGGGGTTATGAATAAATAAGAACCAGCAGCCCAGTAATTGGTATATCATTACTCCCTAGTAGCACATTTAATCCTCAGCTTCACTGCACCACATAACCTTTTCGTTCAGTCCTCCTCCTCCTCAATATTGCTTACAAAAAAAGAAAAAAGAGAGGGAGGGGGGGAAAAAGCCTTGTCACTGCAAGCTTCGCAAGTTACCATTAAAATGAATACTTTTTAATTTCTCTGGATGAGATGGAGCCCTGTGCTCTGGGACAATGCTGATGGATGACATTTTAATGCAGCTGAAATGTTATTTTTACTGAACCAGGGAAAACTATAAATTTTGCTTCATTGCCACTGATGGCTCTATGCATAAAACTATGGTGGCGCCCATTGCCCATGAATAATCACCTCAGCATGGCAGATGTTACTTCGCAGGGAAAGCAATTCTTATGCTGAAGAATTGTGGAAAGATTAATTGTCTACAGCTGTTTCATGGCCCACAGCAATCTTGATACATTTATGATAAGTTTAAGAGCTCACTAGAGGCAGCTCCTATTCCCTGTTGTGAGAGAGGGAGGAGGGGGAGCTGAATGGCTTTATTTTGACACCTGGATTCATAGAATCTGTCAGCTCCATTACAGCCTGCATAGAAAGCCGGCTGTTGGCAGGTTTGGGATGATTGTGAGTGGGCTAAGATGCAGGAATTATCTAGACGTAGATAAAGAAAAGGAGACTGAGAAGAATTATTCAAATTTGTGCAAATGAATTGCTTCCATTTTTCCTTCCTCTGCCAAGTGGAAATTGAACGTAACCCACTCTGACCTTTCTCTATTAAGTGCTGCAAATTGCAGTAAATGCATAGTTCTGAGTGCCCTAATGAGACAAACCTCTAGCAATGCCTCATTAATAAGGAAAGTTTGACCTTGCTGGTCAGCCCTTCATTCGATATTGAAAAGAAATAGGAAAAAAAAAGAGATGACCTGCTGTAAATTTTGAACAATACCTTTGATTTAGTTTGTATATACTCCCAAGCAGACACTTCACAACCTTTTTTTTTTCCTTCCATTTTTACTATACAAGTCAAGGAGAGGTATTTACTTACTAGGTTCCTCTGTAAATTCATGAGGACGGTGCTGATTTGTGACAGGAACGCACACAGGTGATCTGATGAAGCTTTTTCAAATGTGATTTTAGTGTCTTTGTATCGATGAAAGAATGTTGATACCCTCCATTCTACACAGGTTTGTTTTTCTTTTTCCCTCAGCCCATATCCACGATCACTGTATCTGAGTGCCAGAGTGTATTCTACCATTACTTGAAAAGAATATGGCAAGGAAATCATATTCTATCCTTAAATACAGCTGCTGGAGCAGGAAGGGCCTCTGAGAAGGAGATATTTGCTCCCCACCCTGACAGAGTAGCTCTCTGATTCTGGTCACTGTACTGTCCCAGCTGAGATAGAATCTAAGGGGCCCAACACTTTATTCACGGGTAAATGCCAATAAGCCAGTCTAAAGAGATTTATTAGAAAATCCCAAATCTGTGAATGCATGCATATTAAGGAGAAAAAATATAGAACAAAGCTAAAAATTAGGAGAGAAATATGGAAGTCAATAAATAGATTTATGCAAGTTGAATGGTTATAATCTGTGGTGCTCTGTGGTCAGTCTCACTTTTAGAAATCATACGGGGTCAAATATTGCAAGCATTGAAAAAGTATATTTCCCTTTTCAATGACTTGTACATGATACACCTCTGGTTTTTCATAGTTACGGAGTCTAGCTTGATTTTTGTTTATGTTCTTTGTTTCTGTTTGTACATACCCGTGTTGTTATATATTGATATAGTTTGAGTTAAATAGGCATTATTTTTATTTATTATTAGTTATAAGAATCATAATATATATAGTAGTAGTATTCATCTAAACAAGATTTTATGCAATTAATATATTTATCTGTATTTATGTTTTGTACTCGTTTCTTACGTTCTTTATTTAAAACATTTTAATGCATGCATTCAAGAAATTTAAATAGGGAGTGAGGCTTAAATGCTTTCTCTGCTTGCTAAAACTTGCCACAAACAGTAAATGAATAGGTAAAATGTTGAAGCCTGCTCAGAAATGGTTAATGAACCAAAATAATGTTGCTCAGTTTACTTGGATAACTTAAAAAGAATAAGTTGAGTGGGTCTGTTAGACGTTTATAGTTCCTCCAGAAATTGCATCCCCTGGGATTTGTGGGTGGCATGGGAAGTGTAGGACCATGCCTTTGGTGGTACTGTAACAAAAGAGAGGTGGAAAGAGCCTCTGTGGGGCCCACAGTGGCATTCTTAGATCAGGTACTGGAAATATAGCAAAGCATTGGAAACTTGGATCAATTTTGTATGTGGAGCAGCCTCTTGGTGTGAAATATCCTGCCACACAGAAAAGAGGATGAGTATGTGCTTTGCAAGATCTAGACATCAAATATTGAAATGCCGACCAAGGAATCCAGTCTTGTCCACCCAGTTCTGAAATGTCAGCTTTAGGGCTTGAGGGATGCCAGGTCTTTGCTGATAGTCCTGTTTTCTACAGAAGAGCGAAACCTGCTCTTTGCTGTATCCCTGTTCGGGACATGCTGCTGACATCCAGGCAGCTCATGAGGCAGTGTTCATCTTGCAGTGGACAATGAGGATTTGATAAGATTATTTTTATTCCTGCCTACAGAGGCAGATATTGTTCAATTACACATTCCACTACAGTGTGACTGTAGTGGATACTAATGTTGCAGGTTCCAAATCAGAAACAGCGTTCAGAAGAGTTTTGAAAGCTTTGTGGTCCGTGGGATCATGATAAGTGGTCTTCAGACCTAGAATAACATCTATATAACCACAAATTCTTAAGCAGTAGTGCTAGTGGTGAAAAAAATTTGGGAAGTCACAGCAATCACCGATCTAAAATGTCTGGGAATCTTTCTGGTGAAGAGACATCAGTGTCCGGTGAAGTCCCATAAAGGGATTTCTATAAAGGAATCTAGAGAGGTGCTGTATACAGTAAGGTTCTGTGCAGTGGAAGGTATGAGAATATGGAATAACAGCATTTTTAATGGATGGAAGGGTCACTTCTTGGCATGGTTTATATTTCTAGCTTTGCCATCGCTCTCAGATTTTACTGTCAGACCTATGGTGAAAGCTCAGTAGCAAAACACAGATCTCTGAGAGAAGAATCACAAACAACAAGCATTAAAAAGATCAGCTTGAGAGTTCCTCTGCATCAGCAGGTGTCATGTAGTGTAAGTGCTACATAGACAGCAGCACTCATCCCCAGCTTGCTAAGAGTAATTTTTTTAATTTATTTTATTAAGTTATACCTGTGAACAGGTAAGATTTTCTTAATACATTCATAATTCAAAATAATTCACTAAAATTCTGCAGATGTGTCTTAAAATCAGTATTTTTTAGAAGCAGGCTCTGACAGACATAATTTAAATATACCTAAGTCAAGACAAGCAGGATAACTTCCTTTGGATATGTGTGAGCCTCACACCTCTGATTGGATGGCTGTAAAGCTTTGAATCAAATTCCCACAGTGAATATTTATACTTAAGATCTAAAATGTTCATTTTACATCAATATTTTCCAACATGAAATTAAAATGTGCTGTTTCTGCAAACATTCCTCCAGAAGGAGTAATTTGTTTGAACACAGTGAAAGCATCTCAAAGAAGGTTGCCCACACAGCTGGAATAATTTTGAATAAAAATTCTGATGTATTTACCTATAGGTTGTATAATACTTACTTTTCCCTCATAAAAGGTGCTATTTGAGCCTGATGAATAAGGTTAATAATCTGTTGCCAGATTCTCCATTCTTCAGGATCAGGTTTTTCAGCACAGCTCAAGAATTTCTAACACTTAGTAAAACATTAATTATCTAAGAAATCTTTCTGCAGTCTGAAGTGCCTAGTGAAGAGTAGAGACAAGTCTTTTTTCTTACTTGGGTGGGAAAATACAATAGTATTTATTCAGATGAGCAGAAAAAATACAGAAGCAGCTAAAATGGTCTTTTGTGGGAGCTGTCACTAAGCTAAAATATGACATGATTTCGACTAGATTTTTTTTTTTCTGCTATAATTAACTTTGTCTTTTGACAACTCCTTCTGAGGCATATATTAATTAAATATGGGATAATGAATAGAGACAACTAGATCACTAGGGTATAAATCAATTGAGGGGTTCTGATGATACCATAAACCACAGGAATGGAGTATGTGCAGTTAATAATAACATCAAAAGACTGTGATTGATTTGGAACTTAGCGATCCTTCCACATTCATTATTATTTTATATAAAGCATAAAAACGAGTCGTGTTTTATGCAAAGACAAGGCGATTTTTCTCCCCCGGGTTCTTTGATAATGGAGAAATTGTCATTGTTCACAGATAAAGAAAAAGGCTGTGCTTATTACATGGAGAGGGATGGCAGAAGATCCTTGTGTGGTCTCAGAGAAGCCCTGGAACTAGGAACAGTTTTACTGTAATTATTTATACACTTTCTGTGGAGAATTCGGGGTCAAGTTTTCTCCTGGTTTAAAATGCTGCTGCCACTTGCAATCCACTGAATTTTTACTAACTGATGTATTTTTTTTTTTTTTGTTTTTTTTTTTTTTTTTTTTTTTTTTTTTTTTTTTTTTTTTTAACCCTCAGATTGTGCCCATTTGACAGATTCCATTCTATGGAGTCTAAGACCTTTTGCCTGTAAGTGACCTGAGATTTTTATTTTTTCCAGAAAAATAAAAGCATATGCTTAAATATGTTTAAATGCTAATAACCTGTATTTATTGATGGTAACAGTAAGGTCAAAGAAGTGGATTTTCCCTGCAGTTGTGCCTCTTTTGCACGGTAAGTCTTGATCAAAGCGTGGTCTCTGTGGTGTGGCAATAGTTATTGTAGAAAACTTTATGTTGATAAATGTGTGTGTGTCTATACAAACACACATGCACGTAGATATGTAAATTAATTTTTGTAAAATTCTATTTGATGAGCACATCAAAAACCCTCTGGGTTGTGCCACATGCACTCCTTACATATTCAGGGTTTTCCATTTTGAATTTATTGGATGTGGGAAGATGAGGTGAGGGAACAAGGGATGTTTTGGTTCCTAGTTCTGAATGTTCAATGAGAGAAGTCTTCAGGCAGAAAGATGAGCTTATACTCCTTTTAGTTATGCTGTGATGCTGTCAGAAGTGCATATGGAAAGGGTTGTAGCAGATAAAGGGGGCATTGGTCAAAGTCTTGTTACCGTCTCTTGATAAATATTTCAAGTGTGGTCAGGTATCTCTGGGCTTTGAGACAATTTGTAAAACAAAGAATTCGAAGATGGCTCTGTAGCTGCATACCAGGTGCAGCGGTGAAATGTGATTTTGGCTTTTTCATCAGACACAGCATTTAAGAATGAAGAGTCAGGTCTGACTTTGGCAGATAACCCAGCTATCACTGCCAACTATTAATAAATGCATTAACTTAGTCTCTGTCCCCTCCCACCCAGCTCTTTCCCTAGGCTGATCTGCAGAGCTTTCTGGTAGCTCTAGCAGTCATTCTCTGCTGGTAGCTTTTGAAGCCATAGATACTGAAAAGCCCTGTAATCCTGGAGGGCAGGTGAGCCCTGAAAATCCTTGGCTGTGCAGTTTGGTGCTTACTGCTCCTCTAAACTCGTTTTGATACTTGAGAATGTGCCATGTTTTATGTGCGTGAGGTTAGAGCCAGGGTGTTGAGGAGAGGCTTGGGACACTGGAAGGAAAACTGGCATGGTGAAGGTATGAGACAGCAGGTCCAATCCCTCATGGAAAGCCAGGCTGGGCTCAGAGGCCAGGAGACAGACACTGCCTGGTCCAGCACCACCTGATCCACCCAGGCTGCCTGAGGAGGTGAATCCCAAGACATGTGATAAGCACCGAGAAAGGTGTTTCCAAGGCTGGAAATGCTCAGGAAGTAAAGGAGTGTCAAATACGTGGCACTGTTTATCCAGCAATATAAAAGGAAGATCAGAGACTCCAGGGACATTTTGGTTTATCTTGGCTGCGTCGCACTCTTGCTACATTTTAAAACCAAGTTCATTTATATTTACATTGCAGTTATAATTGCCTGCACACACAGACCAACAAAATTGGTTGCTTCAGGACCTCCTCATTCCATGTAATCTGCTCTGAGTCCTAAAAGGAACCTTCAGATAATTTGGGCTCAAAATCTTTTTGTAACAGCTTAAGCTGGCTTTCTAACACTTGGGCAATGACAACGATGTGTGGTTTTTGAAAGTCTCTATCTGTTCATCTAAAATGTAAATTCACTGCTAAGGGCGTTGCGTTTAAGTAAATCACATTTTAAACACCAAATCCATTTTATTTGCTGAGGCCTTGGGCACATTTTAATACTGCAATGCTAGCATTTTAAGTGTATTTTTGTGAGGCCTCTAGAGCGTTGTCACGGATAGGCACCGTATAAATAACATTTATTGTTATTATCATTGTATGTCGTATTCACTCTGTTTTGCTACCATTAATAAACCATTCAGGCAATGTTGTTGTAATGTATAATATTAGCAGCAGCCTCCTCTGGGAGACATATAACTGGGTACTTAATATTCTAGCTGTTTCCTGGGCCATCTCTCCACAGGCGCAGACGCTACAGCATGTTCAAAGTTCAGTATAAAAAAATGGGCTGGCTGTGCAAAGATCACAGCATCTTACAACACGCCTTGCAGTAACTCACACCCTGGCCCTTGCTGTCAAAATTCTGCAACACTAGATAATAGTAAATTAGGGAAATTGCCTGTAATTTGGGGAATGCTGTGTTGCCCCTTTTAAATTTGTCATTGCTCAAAAAAAAAAAAAAAAAAGATGCATTCACTGGATTCATCTGCCTTTGCCTCAGCCTTGCAGATAAAGCTGTTGCCCTGCAGCCCTCTTGTGGGGCTGCCTAGATTACAGAAAACACTGGTGCTAAGGAAAAGTGAACTGTGAAGACAAGGGTTGTTTCAGGGCTGTATTAATTTGCACTGAGGATTAGAGCCTTATGAACATCCTCCTTTAGTGGCTTGCAAAGCAAAATTGCTGTGACCTTTTCTCGCAAAAAACAGCAGGCAAAACCTAACCATGCTTAAAATTGCATTCTTAGAAACACAAAAACAAACAATGTTCTTGGGTAATGATGATGATGTGAATATGGAAGAGAAAAACATGCATATTTTGAAAGCACTGGTGGATTAGCAGGTGGCTTTTCCAGCCAGGGAGGAAAGATGGGGGAAACCTCCCTGCTGCAAGGCCTTCTCACCACATAGCCACCCAAGTGCTTCATCACCTCAAAGGCAAAAGATACCAGTTGGCAGATGCCTCTGAAGGGCACTACTGGCCAGGTGTGACTTGGGCTGCCAGGGGTAGCTGTCTTTTTTCAGTCCTGCCTCTGTTTGTGATGTGTTCACCTTTCCTGTCTCTCCGTGGATTTTCTCGCACCTGGGCACCCCGAATCATGACGCTGTGGCTGGGACACATCAGCACTGGCCCATGGGCTGTGGCATGCCGGCTGCACACCGCAGGAGGATCTCCCTCCAGGCAGCCTCAGCACCAACAGACATCCAAGTCAGAACACAAGCCCATGGCTCCATCACTTTTAAGCTCTAGACACACGTTTCTTTCCTTGTTGCCTGTCTTGCTCACACATTTTTCCCCTCTGGGAAATAAAGCCTTGCTGACATCAGTCACCAGTAACACACAAAAAGCTAGGAAGAATTTTTGGGTTGGAGGGTCCCTGTGATGCACAGCCCCCTGCCTGCCAGCTTGTGGAAGGCTTGCAAGGGGTCCTCTGCCTGTGAGGGCAGTTCACGGGATGTGGCTCATATTCTGTGACTGACACACCTTCTTGAAGGTAAGAGTGCCCTACCACCTCCTTTCCTATGCCATCAGCAGAGTCCTGAGTCTTTCCAGCAACTGATGCTTTTTCTCAGTCTTCCCTTCCTCACTCATTCCGCACAAAGCTTTAGATGTAATTTGCACATTCATGCGTTGCTTGTTGAGTGGTCTCTCTGGGACTGATTGTTTCATCTCTTTGAAGATGTTAACTTTTCTGTCTAATGATGTGATCATCATCAACCTTGTCTGTATTATACCATGTAAAAGACCTTCCAGCTCTGCAAGCCCAGCAGGAACATTTCCTTGCCCTTTACTATCGGGAAACTGCATTTTAGGGCAGGCTGACTAACAGGTTTTGGACCTACACACAGGACTGGAGGGCAGGGGGTTAGAAAATGTCCTCCTCGTGGTCCTTTCTTAAAAGTACAATGTAGAGGAATCTGAGTAAAGAAGATGTAACAAAACAGCCATCTGGGACTGAACAGATAAAACATGGTGAAATTATGTGAAATTATGTAAAATATGCTTCATCATTTTCTTACATTCATTTTATTGTGTGGTGGTTATTAGTGGGCACCTGCCTCTTGAGAACAGAATTGTCTCGTGTTTTTCCTAGGCACTGAGCCATGTAGTATCATCTCTATTCCAGAGGAAGGCAGAAAATGTTACAATATTGGAATAAAACCCTTGGCTTAAAACGTTAAGGCTGCTGGAATATCACAAGCAGTCAGAGTGACACTCTCTCCCACTGAACTAAACATGGGAAGAGAGATCCCACATCCCTCTTTGGTGTCTGTATGCTGGCATCCTTTCAGACCCTCGCTGACCCAGGCTGTCACTTATAGAAATCCCAGGGTACTGTGTTGGCCTCACATTGTTCTTTGTGCTTATTACTTTATTTCGTCCCTTTCTTTTCCAATTTTGGGATTGACATGTGGCTCTGGTGGTGATGTGCCATGTCATAAATAGACACCCTGTGTGCAGGCAGTCAGTAGCCTGGGAAATCAGCAGGTGAGATGTTGCCCTTCTGCTCGTCCCTGCTTTGCCCTAGGCTGTAAAGCTTAGAGAAAATACTCTGAGGCCTAGTAAGTATAATTGTTATATATTTCAATGAATGTAAGAATATTGTATATAATCTAGCTTGTTTTTTTCTTTAAAAGTCTTTTAAAGACTATCTGAATGGTAGCATTTCATCAACATTTGTTTTAGAGCCTTATGCAAAATGTTTGCAAGGTGGATTTGGCTCCTTGAAAAAATACAGTGCTCCAGACTGTGATGGGCCCCTTGCTAAAAGCCCTTCAATAGACGCTGGAACTATTTTGGCCTTTTTGGAAGCTGTGAACCTTCACAGCAGCACATTCCCCATGGCCGTGCATTCTCCCAGGAGTGGGGAAAACTGGATGTAGGGCTCTAGGCAGCTAGAGGAGGACAAAAGGTGTGGAGGAAAGAGTAGTGAAAGCAGCTCATCAAAGTCCACTCTTGGCTGCTACCTATTGATAGTGAAGAGAAGATGAATCACCAGTTTAGGTCTGTGACAGGTTTCCTGAGATGAGAAAAAAGGGGCTCAGTAAATGCATACAGCCTTCTCCAATCATCCCTTTAATAACCTGTAATATTGCAGCAGGATATTTTTGTCACACCGAATCTGATTGATGGTCTTGGCTATAAGACATTACAAGTGTAGAGTAAATTGACCGAACACCTAAACATACAAATTATTAAAAGGAGGGGGGATCGGGCCTAGGCCTCCTGGGGAAAGCAGGCAGGCTTTAGTTAAGATGATCCCATTTCCAAGTGCAATTTATAGTTCATTGACTTGCAGCAGTGTCTTTTCAGATGCGAGGAAATTGTCATACATCGCAAATGAGAAGCTGTTTTGACATCAGAATCGCAGAGAGTGCCATGAAGAAATGATATCAATGCCGGGTCTGTTAAGGTTAAATGAAGTTGCATTGTTGCCAGCAGATAGGCATTCATTTCCTTTTCTTCCCTGCCTGTCCCTGTGTACAATTACTGTGATTAGGATGAGTAACAATGTGCTTCTGACACCCCTTGTATTGACAGCTCGCCTAGTTTTCTCCACTCAAGTGGCACTAGTCATTACTTAAACACTTGGGTATTTTGACAGGGAAGATCCATGCCTGGCAGTCAAGTGTATCAATGACAAGGTGGCCTTAGCCCCTGGACACGTACTGCTGAATTAAAGCAGTCAAAGCCATTGCTGCTGGAATATGATGAACTTTTTTAGAAACGGGGCTCTGGCAAACCCAGAGAGACACCGATGCACTTGGTGTGTTCTTCCTGTCTTCTCCAGACATTACTGCTGGTGATGAACTTGTTTTTTCTCCATCTACATTGGGATCTCTTGGAAGAAGAACGTGATTGCAAAGTAAATTATTACAGGGGGAAAGGAGTCAAAATTATTTGGGACTTTTACATTTAGTTTTAATTTGGACTATTCTGGAAAAGAGCATCAGTTAGCAGTGGTGGGGCAGCCTGAGAGTTAAGTAGGTTAATTTAATTGAGAGGGTGCCTTGATTTGTTGCCAGGTACCCCTATGGTAGTTTTCTACCTACACACTAACTTTCTCTACTGTGTGCTGTGAGATCTCTTTTCAAAATATGTCTGACATATATATCAAAAGCAAATATATTTAGCAAGTTTCCTTGATTTTTATTTTGTTCTTTTTTTTTCCCTTGCTCTTAGGACAGTTTGGGTTCAATCTGGAGAAAAACATGTGAGGAATTAAAAAAATAGATTTCTGCAGAAGGGCTCTGAATATTGAAAAATTATTTGTGCTGAAGCTTAAAGGATGAAGGGGAAAAGCTATCATACGTAGACTACACCAAAAAAAGCACCAGCTGCGAGTTTTTGCCAGGCCTCATTCCAAGACTACTTGAAAAAAGTGCTGGGGGCACATCCAGTTGCTTAAATGTTATTGTGCTTTCAAAGACTTTTAGGGCTTTGCAGAGGTCCTTGTTTAAGTGAATATATGAGTGTGTGCACACATACACAAAGAATTCAACAGGTTATTGTTGGAGCTACTAAACTGGTACTCTGCAATGCTGCTGGGTTTTCATTATCTGCTCCCTCCTACCTCACCCCAGCCCACATCCTCCCCTTGTGCTGGATGGTGGTAATAAAGAAAATGGTTTGCAGATTTCTATTGGAATCAGAAAGGAGTCTAAGCTTTACTGGAAAATCAATTATGTAGTAGGCGAAGTACCCCATAATGTTCAGCAAAAAAATATGCTAACATCCAGCTCAGCACATTGGAAAACACATTTATCATGATTTCCATGAAAGCCTCAACCTGGTGTGTCCCAAGAGCAACCTCTGAACTTTCTTGAACCAAACAGTCAAATGGAAAACTCTGCCTACTTAGCATTTTAAAAATTTGCTTCTCTTCTGAGCCTTGAACTGGAAGCTTCATAAAATGGGCCCTTCTGTCTCCTCAAAGACATTTTAATAAACATTTCCTGTAGAGAGGATATTTTTTGTTGCCTGACTTTTCTCAGCTCTAAAAAAGGGCTTTATACAGGTCTCCAAACTTCTTTTACCAGTGATTTGCCTCATGAAATGTTGACTATTAAATGTAAATAAATGCACAGAGCATTAAATGTGTGTACTATCAAATTACTGTTTCTGGCAGTCAATAGGTTTCCTTTAAATATTGGCTTCCATGTTGTTTGGTATTTCTCATTTCTGTAACAGATTATCATGGAAAAGTTAATTATATATTGGCAGTGTCGGTCTAGGTGCTGGACAAATGCAAGGCTAGAGATAGTTAGAGACAGACCTTTCACTGAGCTATTTACAACCCAGAAAATATGTGTAGACCTGAGCAAGTGCTTGTGTGGTGGCCAAAAGAAAAAAGCCATAAATGGCTGCATGTCACTCAAAAATGGTGTTCCATGTAGCTGTCTGTGTCCCGGGGTATATCCAATCATCCTGGTGTGTTCCCATTCTCAATTTCTCTTTTTCTTCACAGGTTATGAGCAAAACTTTTTTTTGTTAAGTATCTATACAGCTTCCAATAGAATATTTGAAATAAACTAGGGGGAGCATTTAGCATCCAAGTTTGAATGGCTTGTTCTCTCAACTTTAATCAAGTATTAGTGTTGTCAGGCCTTGCTGGACTTAATTCATAGTGTCATTCCTCTACACAAAACAGGAATAGTAGTGGCACACAGATGCATCTGCAGATTCTGTCATTAAAAAGGCAGAGGTTTTCCCCGCTTTGTTGCCATGATTTCTGCCCTTGATACATTCCTGAAATGACCTCAAAAACTGTAGAAAAACAGCTCTGGAGGGACCACTGGAAGCAGTCTTGTGCATTCCTCTGTCCCGAGCAGACCTGGCTGTGCTTCTGTCATTCCCAATGGATTTTGGTTTTTAGAGTTTAAAGGTGTCCCTTTCTGGAAGCTTCACAGCCTATCCAGGTGGTCCTTCTACAGGTTGGAGACCTTCATCATCCTTCCTGTTAGAAAGCTTTTTCATGTCTAAACTTTTTTTTCCTCTCCCCACAGTTTATGGATATTCTCTCTTGACTTATCCACTGTGAATATGGAAAAAAACCTTTTCCTTTCCTGCTTGCAGCAGAATTGTAATGTATTTATGACTGTTAGATCCCACATCCTGTTTAGTCTCCTCAGGCTGAACAATTGCAACTTTTGTGCAGTTCATGGTTTTCTCTCTATCATCTCCCTATGCATCTTGTGAGACTTACTGATTCATCTGTGTGATATCCATTTCTGCAGTGATAAAATTGGTTGGTTAGCATTTTTTATCCACTTTTAATCATCCTTAAGCATGCAGAGAATACAGTGTATCTCTTTTCCACAGTCAGGAAAGCCAGTCTCACCCTTTCAACAAAAAACAGAGTTCACCACAGACTCATCAATGTAATGATATTTTTGGCTAATGAAATCGTGTGACTTAGTTATTGTTGATGGGTAAAGACAGAGTTTGCATGGATGAAAGGAAAACGCCTCAGATAATTTATTACTAATTGTGATCTTGAGAATATTCTGCAGCTGGTGGGGAAAAATGATTTGGTGGAAGTCTACACATTTTTCTTTTTTTCATGACTTTCTTTTCTCATGGACTATTTCCTGACAAGTCAGTGTAAGGAAACAGCATCAGTCCTAAGACAGCAATCTACTTAAAATCAAATTGTAGTGAATTTCAGTGTATGGAGGCAACATTTTTATTAAAATAGTGCTACTGCTGCTGATTATCTTGAACCGGTGATGTGACAAACACATTTACCCGAAAGTGGGCCTGAGTCTTACCATGGTTGGGGAAAATGGGAACAGAAATGTCCATCTCCTACTGCTTTTTGCTTTTCAGTAAGAAGATAATCTCTCTTCAAAATTATTTTAAGTGTTGAAAGAAACAGAAAGTTCAGGGTAAGAGGCACAGAGAAGCACAAAGATGTCTTGCTGAACTTAAGCTATGGAGGTGATGCTTCTAGGACCTATCATGTAAATTATTTTGTTTTAATCTTGCAGCTTCTCATAGGGAGCTGATTTTTTTTTTTTGGTGTTATGTTGTAGCATACTGCCCTTCAAATCTGTCCAGACAGGTTTTGGCATCTTTTACTTCAAAATGTTATAATCCTCACATTGATTTGGCTGCTGACATACCAAGCCCTGTTGAAAACTAGTAACGAGCTGTGTTAATTGCTCTCTTTTATATGATTGTATAAAATGTGGTATTTTTTCAGCTCATATGTTAAGCTTAAATCTTTTCCTGATGGTCTGAAGGGAGAATGGGTAAGTATTTTTTTTTTAATAGTCAAGTTAAGTACCAGCTGTGTGTTTAGATTCTGCAACCACGTCTGACTGACAGAGTTATTTCCTGGACAGCCAGTAAACAAAGCTGCATGGCAACAACCAAAGGACAGGAGCACTTTTAAACATTCTTTACATGTCTAGGAAAAAGCCTGACTGTAGCAGTCAACAGTCTTGGGGGAAATGCTAAGCATGGATTTCTTCATTACTTTTCAATTAAGCAGCAAGCTTATGGATTCAGGAACTCTTGAGGGAGAAGCTGAGCTCTCAGGGGTCACACTGGGAGGGTTTATGCCCAGAACTGTGTATGTTTTGGGAAAGGATCCCAAAAATCCTTTCCCAAAACATACTTCCTGATTTACTGTCAGGAAGGCGCAACGTGGTGAGAAATACATTGAGAATTATTTATATCTGATGTTCTGCTGACTGATAGGAACAGGAGGTGCAGAAAACCCAACCCCCAGATTTGCTCGTTGTCATCACTTCTCATTTACTGTGAAAAAGTCATTATTTCTTTGAGCTTGTGGTCCCATTAACTCGTGTTCTACTCCTATCTCCAGGTTTCTCAGAACCCAATATGATTTCACAGTTTTTAGAAATCTTTCAGCTTTCCATCCTCCTTGATAAACAATTCCTTCAGAGATATGTGGCATTACAGTAGCAAGATTTCCAGAAACAAGGCTGGATCCCCAAAGGGTTGTGGGGTGCCTTCCAATAAAGCTGGAAGTTGACAACGCTCTGAGTTGGTTAGGGAGAATGATCTGCACATGGGCACATATTTACCGTGACATCATTGTGGGAGGAGGGTGGGAATAATGCCTCTGAACCCCAGTGTGGCCATTGCAAGGTGTAGACAATGGAGTTTTTTGGGAGGCCTGTCCATAATGATTGGCTTTTGAGGATATCTTTCAGGGATTGGTGTAACCACAGCAAGAATAAAGTGTCATCTCCTAGAAAGCACTGACAGAGATAAGATTCAGGCTCTCTAAACACTACTAGGCTGTTGCCAAGACTTGATAATCTCCTGGAAGCCAACCCAACTCCTTTCCTCTAGGACATTATTGGAACAGTTTGGAAAAGAGGCACTGGGGTGACAGACTGGCTGCTGGTGCCTGCCCAGGGCAAAATGGAATAAATGGAGACCATACTTGGAATATCTGCTGAGTGTCAAAACAGGATGATCTGCCACAGATATAGGTATGTATGGATGCATCACAGAGGGACAAACAGGGAAAAGTAAGTAGACAAAGCACTTCCTGTTCAGTTGCCTGATAAATAATATCTCAGGTAATGTCCTCTATGTAATGGAAAAAGGCTCACATAGGCTTTATTGACCACACAAAACTAAATGCCTTAAAGGTTAAGGAACTACGATTAAAAATGTGAGGTGTCTTCAATTTATATTTCAGAACTTTATACCCATTATAAAACTGAAGATATTTTATAATTATGGCAACAACAATTAATTAACTTAACATCAAGAACTCCAGAATGATTGAATTAACAGTAAAATCGTGATAAGGCTCCAGTTTGTCTTAGAGTTTTAGCAAATAATTTATTATCCAGTAAATGCTTAGACTTAATAACATGTTTTAAGAGTCACTATTTTTCTGTCTTCCTTTACATGAGTTTCAGCCCCAGTCTCAAAGACCAAGCTGAACTGCCATCTCCTATGCAGTGCTCTGCTGATTTCAGCAAAGCTCTGCTGGAGATTCGGAGTCAGTTTGGCTGGAGCCAGTCTCAAAACTAAGGTCTGTGACTGCTGGGGAAAAGGAACCCATTTGTTTCTACATCACAACTTCGTGCAGTGCAATGCATACTTAAAATGATCCTGGGCTGAACTACCTTGGACTAAAGCAGTTCTGCAGCAATCCTTGTGAGCCTCTGCTTTCCACCAAGGTTGTTGGCAGTTAATGCTTAGATCAAGTGATTGGAACGTGGCATAAATGTGATTGTGTAGCCTCTGCTTGAACACAGCCAGGAAAGACAGAAAGCTCACACTGAATTTTCCTGTTGGACTATTCTTTCTTTCATTTTTTCAGCCCCATGACACCCATGGCAGTGTAAAAGTGCCTCATACTGGAAATGGGCTCACCGCCAGTGCAGTGGAAACCACCCTCGCATTGTGCCACTTCCAAAGGAAAGTGGTTTGCTCCCTCCACCTCCTCACCTTTTTTGTGCAACTACAGTTCTTTGGGTGTAGACGTCCTTTTGGGTTACTGCAGCCAGAAGCACAGGGGTGGAACAAGCAGTTCCTTTACCAGGGCAGCTGATAAAGTCTGGCTCTGTGTGCGTCTGTCTCACAGGAATGTGCTTCTGTGTGGAGTCTCTGAAAGGAGTCCAAGGGCACTTGTCCCTGATGGTGAGGTTATACTGCAGCTTTGCTCTCTACTGTGGCACTGACAGAGGCTTGCTCTCTCTGTCTCTTCCCTCTGGCCACACATTTTCCCAAGGCTGTGGGAATTCTGTGTTGTGGGGTGCTCTATCTGCCATTGGAGTTGGTCAGAATGAGTTCTTGGTTTGAAAAGTTAGTGGGGAGGGCCATCAAGACAGCAAGACTGCAAGTTTGTTTCTTCAGGAAAAAAGCTAATTAACACTCATAACCAAAAGCAGTATTTCTACACACACAAAAAAATCCTGTATATAATGAAAACATTAATACAAGAAAAAGCCAGGCTGAAAATTATTTGTGGGGTAGTTACACTTAAAAAAAAAAAACACTTCTAAATTATTAATATATTTAAAATTTAAGTGCAGAACATAAAGTATCATTTTGATGTCTCCTTTGTAGCTGTGGGATTTGTGCACTGGCTTCAGATAGGATTTGTATATCCATAAATAAGGGGTAAGCTTCTCCTTTAACTCTACAAAAGATTTTGTATCTCGTCAAGATCCTGCCATTTTTAGTCCCAGGAAAAGCTCTTCTTCACTAAATCCGATGTGCAGTTTAACTGACTTGGAGTAGGGAATGTAGAGCTTATTACTCTCCAAACCAAGTATATGCTGACTGGGTAGTCATTTCATTCCCAGTTTGTTTCTTGTATTGGCTTTTACAACTATGCAAGATAAAGGAAAATCAGGGGTCACATTACTTTCTTAAGCAACTTTTCATAAAACTTCTAAAGATGAAATCTAAATTCTCATCAGCACAAGACATCTTTGGTACTTCCAAGTCAGTTTGAAGAATTCCTTTTCCTGAATGGGTAGGGTCAAATTCTGCTCTCTTCACTCATGTCGTTCCCATTTCCTTTCATTTTCTGCAGTCCTTCTCAAAAGAAATATGCTGAAATTGAACTTCTGTCTGCACAGCCAACACAAATTTTCACAGACAATGAAAAACTTCTGTCAAGTTCACAGGACGTCTTCTCCTGATTAGTCTCATTAACCAAGACTTAGTGCTCCTGTTTTCTCAGTTGTGGAGAATAGGAAAGATCTTCATTCCAAAATAGACCAGGAGATAAAAGTAAGTAGCAGAAGCACTGTGTAATTATTGTCTTTCCTTGTTGCTTTTTCTTATTCAGAGTTTTTTGTAAGAGTTGCCTAGTTCTGTGTCCTGATTAATCTTGAGCACATTAGCACATTCCCAGGGATTCTTAAACAAATTAGCTTGTCTTTTCATGGCTATCTGGGGTGGCTCAGACAGGAAAAGAAAGCATGAATAAAGTAAGCCTTCGACTGTTTCCTTTTGCAAGTAACCAAGCTGTTACAGGCCCTGAGAAATCCGGCTATATAGAAATAAATATATTACATACTGTATATTTAAGTACAACTTCCCCCACACCTTGTTCACACATTTTCATCTATTTTTTATTTTGTTTGCCCCTTACAGAAGAGAAATAAAGCCACAGAAATTGAAACAAATAGCTCAGACTGCAACAAAGGGGGCGCCTGAAGTTTAAATTACTTTATTGAGAAAAGTAGGAGCACAAAAAGACATACAAAAAATATGGGCTCATTACTTGTTTACCAGTTTTTCTCACTTAAAATGGTAAAAATGAAAACAGAGAAGCAGAAAGAGTAGCTTAGCTCTCTGCACTTGGAAGTTTTATGTGCTGCAGTCTATTTACCCGAAATTTAGACTGCCCTGTTCCCCTTGATAGCACAGTGAGTGGCTCTCTGATATTAAATCAAATGTACCACATTTAGTTCAAGGTCTTACTTCAGAAGAGACTGGGTGGTTATTGAATGGTTATTCACTGACAGCAAAGATATGGATAACTGGAGCTGAATACACACGTCTTGTTGAGGAAAGAATCAGTATTGGTAAGGAGAGATTTCTGAAAGAATTGCATAGAAGGACATCCTAGAAAGTTGGTAAACTTCTAGCTTCCTCTTCTTGAGAACCAGTTGTAATTCTGGAATTGAGTTCAGATTGGAGCCCGTAGCAACATCTGCTGCTGTTACCATTGCTGAAGCTCATGTAGGTGAAAAGAACAAAACAACAAGGAGCCTTGTCTCTTCCAGAATCAAGAGAGAAAGAAAGAGAGGATGTTACAGAACAGTAAAGATTTTAGTTATGCTTATGATTCCATGTACAGAGGGCATGAGCAAGAAGCATTTAAAGCATCCTGGGGCCTAGGCTGTGTCCCCTCATGGAGCTTCATCCTCAAAGTGCGACGTGGTTGCTGATGGATCTGTACCTTAGATGTAGAGAAGGCAGAGTGGCAGGTTCATGTACTCATGTACTCAATAGACAAGTGACATCTACCTTTGAGACAGTATTGGCCAGCTGAGGTCATGCTGTATATTTCAAAATAGTTGAAACGTGTTCTGTGGTTTTCCCATCGCTCTGTTTCCCAGTGGTTTGGAATTGTCAGCTTCTGAATGACTGGAAACAGGGGAGGTTGCAGTGCTATGGACACAGGTGTGCAGATTGGAACCCCTCAGATAAGCATGCAGCTTAGTGCTCTGGGCAAGAGTTATCCTCATTCATCTGATTAAAACAAAAATTAAATACCCAGTAAGAGCAGGATTTGCCTTCCTGGATGGTGCAGCTGTTGGAATAAGCAATATGTGACACTGATGATTATTTTAATTTCAGGAAAAGAATGACTGTGCTGCCCTCGAAAGTTTTGTTTTGCTTTTCAAAGGGGTGTGTGTGCTGTGGGAGGGGGCAAGTGGGGGAAAAGACTGCCAGTTGAAACCCAGAAGGAAGTGGCTGTTTTTCTCTAGGTGTTTGATCTGACTGACAGCCCTTGTCTGAACTTACTAGTGATTTGCCGTTTCATTAGCTGCTGGGTTTTCAATTTCTGCCTCTTGGAAGTTACACCGCTTTGAACAAGTCCCCACAGTAATTGAATTTGCCACAGAAATAGAACGCTGGAAAATTTCATTTTCTTCCCCTCGCGAAGGCAAGCAGGTGGACTCATATTCCTGCTGGACTGCTTCTCGTGCTACCCCTCTGCCTCCTCCTGCCCCCTTCCTCCTGCCCAGCACAGCAAAGCACTTGCTGGTGGCCCCCACCATCCATCCACGGAGCCACAAAAAAGATCTTCTTTTGAATCGGCTCCAAGTGCATCAGCCTGTCGCTTTGTAATTTTCTCCTAAATGCCTTCCACAAATAATGGTTTTCAAAATGAGCATTAACAGGCTTGATTACATGAAATTGTCCTTTTAATTTACACCAGGATTCTATTGATCACACAAGTGCAGATTAAAGTGTTCAATGAAGCCCATGATGAGGTATTAACCAGCTAAGGGTCCTCCAGGGGCCGCCAGGGACGGCCAGGAATATGCTAGAAGTGTACAGTTATTTCCCCATAATGAAGTGGCACTATGCGAAGGCATGAATCGCTGGCAGGAAGAATAGATCGGAGATGATGAGCTCTTCAAAGTCATTTCTCACTCACTCATTCAGCCTCATGCCCAGATCCTCTTGCGATTCTTCTGCATTACTTGTCATGAAATGCCAGGATTTACTTAGCCAGCTGATGCAATTTTTATGACCTTATTGCTTTTTCACCATGGTAATAGTTTTGAATCAATTTATCAATCCAGCAGTGCCATCAGACATATTGCCCTGAAGATCAAGTCCAGGTCATTCCATCAATTCACTGCGGTTTACGAAGACAGAGAAAAAAGCCAGGCCGTGTGGGCTATCAACTTCAAATGGCTTAGTAAACATGCTGCTGCTACTTTAACTGCTTCACTTCTGACTCCAGACCTTTCTGCTTATAAAAATCAACCATCACGCTCTCCGTCTCTCCCTGCATTTTAATTTCAGACGTATTAGCCATGCTGCAAACAATCTAGGGAAGAACCGGTGGAGGATTCTTCAAGGGTTTCAAGCCTGCCATGAAAGCCTGGAAAAAACAAGGAGTTTTTTAATACAAGTTTCACTATTGCATTTCCAGCTTTGTTAGTTTGCTGCTTTTTGTGCATTTTCAAGGAATGGCAACATCCTGTGTCAACAATGCAGAAATGAAGGGAGCGAGCAAGCAGCAGGAAAGCATAGCTCCAGGAACAGATAGCTGGATACTCAGCTTTACCATATTAAAAGTCTTGGTCGCAGTATCCAGAAGTCTTTTCCATTTGGTGGAAGTTTGATAGACAAAACCCTACATTCACACAGCAGAAATCAATGCAAGTTGTATTGGCAGGAGAAGAGGTAGGCTCTGGATGAAATTACACAGCAAGCATGACTAAATCATGGCAGAGAACATCTGGCAAAGAGCTAACAGGGAATCGTGTCAGGTTAGAGCCAATCCTGGTACTTCACCGAGATTTTAGGATCAGGGAAATGTTTTTTCCCAGTGTACACTTCCTTTAAAGTTTTGTAAAACCAATGCTCAGTTTCACCCAGTCTGCTCTGTGAACCAATGTTGTTCTTCATAATTTTTTGACACATAATTATTTAATTTCATTATGTCTCTTATAGATATACAGAGCATTGATATAATTATTTTGGAGGAATTCTTCATTTGGCCCCACGATGTGAGAGGTATTCTCTGAGTGCTAGGAAGCAATGCATCTTCCCTCACCATAGTAAGCAGGGCCTGAGGTATAAATCCCATTTTCCAGTGTTCACGTGCGCAGACTCATGAGGAGAGTCACTGAAAGTCTTCCCCTGCCTCACTGCAGCTGTCTAAACTCTACAAACACATGTGATTCGGGCACAATCAAAGCCTTCAGAGGAAAGTGATGAAACCAGCCAGAAATCATTCACACAGCATCCACGCATGGTTTCCATATGTCCAGTGATATGTGGCATAATCTGTACCTTGCTTTCACAAATCTAAGCAGTGCCCTACAGTACGAACAGTATTTGTGGAAACAGGCTATTGCAACTTGAGACACAGGAGTACATATACAAACGAGATCAAACGTGTTATCTGAGCTGTTTTGAAGCCTGAAAAATCCTTGGGGTCAGAGAACCTAAAGAATGTCTTGAAGTCTCATCTCCCTTCTCCCCATTTATACCTGTTCATCCATTAACAGCTCTGGCTCTTCCTACATGCCTTGTGTTGCTTGTTCCATTAGAACACCACAGTTGCAGTAACATTATCAACCAATAAACATTATAAACAATAAACCAATAAACATTATAAACCAATTATCATCCAGGTTTATGAAAAGAACTAGTCAGAATGCGTGAGGACATGGGCTTGTGACTGATGTGGCTATGAGATAGTTAAGGCACAAGTATATAAATGTATGGGGTAAACACAGCTGAGCACTTCAGTGGTTGTGGTGAATGATACAATGCAGAGGTAACAACTTTTTTGATGGTTGTAGGAAAATCAGGGCTGAAAAGGAACTGGAAAGCGTGACTTCAACTGCGTGAGGACTTTCAAACTCAGATGGCCAGTGTCAGGGCCAGCTACTGTATATAATTATCCCATTTCTATTTTTACAATGGTCTTGCTTTACAGCCATAGACTTTTGGTCTCAGTGTCAAACTTTCAGCACAAGGCTGCTGGGAGCCCTGCCTTAGCTGTATAAGCCTAACAGCTGTTCACATTAGTAAAGCAGGTTCAGATTTATATTTGAAAAAATTAGTGGCTCATAAAAAAAAATATGGAACAATGACAGCCATGGGGAAAAGGTAATAATTTAAGTAATGAAAAATTAATCAGGGAGTGATACATTATTTTTTTAAGCAAAATGTGTTGCAGTAAGAGAAAAAAAAGAAGCCCGTAGCTTTAATTAATTCTGCTTAACATTAATAGAATAAGGTCAGGCACACCAAAAACTGTTGAATAAAGCAAAAACGTGTGAAAGATATATAATCTGATGTTATTCATAATGAAGAAGGGCTATCTTGTGGTCAATACAGCACCATTATTTTTAAGTTAGAGGTATGACTGCTGAAAATATACTGTGGTCATAACAACTTACCTGACTAGATTGTGAAAAAGGGTTCACATAAAAAGCATTTTATGAAATGATACTCCCATTTCCATGACCAAAATTTATGGCTATTTCTGTTTCTTAAACAACCCCAATTTTTGTTCCATCCAAAACAGGGAGCCTTCCTAGCATGAAGGGAGGTTGGACCAGATGACCCACTGTTGTCCCTTCCAGCCTCACCCATTCTGTGATTCTGTGCATTTAAAGTTGTGGCAAAATGATGAGAAAATATGTTTCGGGAAAATTTCCTGCTAAAAGCCTGTGTGCCGGGCAATGGCTCTCAGCTCAGCTGCTTTGTGGGTCTGCAAAAGTAGAAGCTTTTGGGCAATAACTGCAAATGTGTTGTTTATAGTCAGAAACAGCAAAACTGGCTCTCCTTGCAGTTTCCATAGGTGAAAGCACATGCTTTCCTTGTGGCACTATATGGAACCTATGGAAACTGCAGCTTCCTGTAAAAGGAAAGTGCTTTTAAAAACATACAGAAACAAACATGTAAGAAACAAGTGGGCTCCCAGATGGTTCAAGTTCCAATTAACTGTCTTCACTGTTTGTTCCTGAGCCTGGGCTAGGCCTCTCTATAGCATTGGGAGGGATTCATCTCTGCAAAACTTAGGTGCCTGTGTATCTCCTGGCTGGCCAGGTGCCTTTCAGTGTCAATGAAGAGACTCTTCTAGACAGTGATTTGTCTCAGGTGCTTTAAGTGATTCATTCACTTCCCCCAGCCATAGCAGTCCCCATAGAGACTCCCTCAAAGGCCAGCTGAGAATAATTGGCTCGTTTGTGTCTGAGCAGACCCCAGGACACCTGGAACCTGAACTTCCCGAGCCTGCTCAACCCCCCAACCTCATACTCTCTGCCCATGGCCTTGGAACTCCTATTTAAGCTTAAAACAAGAGGCATGGCTCTTTTCTGGTGTGTCTTGTGTTCCTTACTGGAGTAATTTGTTGGTGAAGACTTTTAAAGACCCCTGGTGTTTGCTCTTATTTGACATCACCAGCCTGTTCCACTCTCTTTTGAGTGCTGTGGCCATCTCTGTCTCCTGGATTGCCTGACCCCAGGATGTGTGTGCAGCTTTGCTCCTGCTCCTCAAACAGGTACTGCCAAATATATGTTGCTAATATAAGTTTCTGTTGAGTTAATAAGAGTTAAAATTATTTAGAACCTCACAGACAGTATTTGGCATTGCTGAATTAATATTATTATTATTACTATTATTATTTCAGCTTGACAAAGGAGACAAGTGTAAGTAATATTTAAAACACCTGTTTGGGGAATTGTTACAGAAAGACTGTGCAAGTACACATTTAGTTCAAACATCTCTGTTGGTTAATATATAATTACAGTGAGCTTTTTCAGTTGTGAACAGCTATGCTGCAACAGTCATCCAGTTGTGAAGTTGCTATAGGTTCCCTATTGAAAATGCCAACAGGTATTCAGGTGGTGATAGAGATGCCATTTATTTATCCCGGAACCAGATTAGCATTTGTGTTCATGTAATATTTTTGAACAGTTTCTAAATGGCTCTATCATGTCATGTGTGGAAATACAGCATTCCTGTTTAATTTCTAGCATGGTTTGTGACTGTCCTTGCATCTGTTGCTTTGTCCAGGTTTGTGCTGCACATGATAAGGCCTTCCTCACAATAACCTTGAGGTTATTTCTTTGACAGAATTTCCAAAGGAAAGTAGGAGCACCTGTATGTCTGTAGGGACAGGGAGAAGTAAATAACAGCTGGTGTCCTGGGTCTTCAGTGGTGCTTAAGTCAAGGGGGTGCCACCAGGGAAATGGGGGAAAGAATAGAAAGTGTAAAAGTGAGAAAACTGCTATGTTGAGATAAAGACAGTTTGATAGGTAAAGTAAAAACTCTGTGTGAAAGCAAAGCAAAACAAGGAATTCATTCACCCACTCCATAGGCAGACAGGTGCTTAGCCATCTCTGAGAAAGCAGGTCTTCATCACACCTAATGGCTTTTTTTGGAAGACAAATGATATCACTCTGAATGTCCCTCCTTTCTTTCTTGCCCCCAATTTATGTGCTGAGCAACCTCTGATGAAACGATATGTGCTAATAAACTGTACTCATCCTTAAGGCATTCCTCTTAGAGCATCCTGTGTGGATTGCTTGCCTATTTCATAAAGGAAACATTTTCAGTGTTTTCCTATGATCTTACCTGCTTGATCCCATCATGGCTGTTTATTTTGTGGATAAATTCTAATAGCATGTTCCGCTTAATTGATTTGTAGGTGCTGCTTGCTGTTTTGTGCATTTGAGTATCCTAAGAGGCATTTCTCTCTAAGCACAGGTAGGCAAATAGACAGATAGGCCTCTGCATCAGCCTCTTGGCCCTCAAGGCTGTGACTCTTCAAGTTACTGAAAGAGAAGTCAATTTTGGTGTTCCAAGAAAGAGCAGTGGAAGCAACCAATTCCATTAAATAACCATTCTCCCAACAAATGCCGGGGTGGTTTTTGTGGTTGGTGGTTTGTGTGGTTTTTTTTTTTTTTTTGTGGGAGAGTGAGTTTGGTTTTTAGGGATGTGTTATTGGGGTTTTTTAATAGCTTTAAAAATTTGACTTCTTCCTCCTGCATGGAAGTATCACATAGATGTAGTAGGGTTTTGCATAGGCAGAAAGTATGTTAACAAAGAGAAATTGTATTCATCATTTTGTTGCCTATACTGCTGGTTATTTTGGATGAGTTTAGTAGGGTCCCTTCACAGCTCAGTTACAACTTCAGATCTGATTTTGAAAAAGCGAACTTTTTGTTTAGGTCCGGATGTTGCCAAGTATTGGTGTCCCATCACAAATTTTCTAGTGCTGGATGTGTTCCATAATGCTGCAGTAAAACACTGAATTGGAAGAGCAATGTTAAACTCAAATTTCCCTTTTCAAAAAGTGACAACCATGTGATTTTGGAGGAAAAGCTTCAAAGTTAAGTAGTTGGGGTTTTTTTCCCTAGGCCTTGAAAAATAGAAGAGGAGAGAGAATTGCTTTTCTACTGTTTTAAAACCTTATGCTTCTTTTGGGATAGATGTTTGATTTTATAAAATTGCTGATTTTGTAGCTGTTTTTACTGCCAAGGTCCATATTTTAACAGAAATGCAAGGAGAGAGAGCTACTTTGGCACCCCTTTGGACCCCTCTGAATCTCTGTTATGAAAACAGGTCTCTCCATTCTGAGAAACAGACTAAGTTAGAAGGTAGTGGAACCCCGTATAACCCCTTACCTCTGCTCCAAAGAGAAGCTGGGAAGGCCAAGGACATTTTAAGGAAGTTGTATAAATTAACTAAAACCAGCAGTGTAAGAGGTTGCTTTGATTTACAGATTAGTTTCTTCTAAGGGTTTGGTGTTTTCTCAGACTTGTGAAGATTTTTTTTCCTGTGCTTGTTGCATATTTCTGGCAATTCTTGAGTCTTGTGCATCTATATTCTCTTCCAGCTCCCACCGTCCTGGCTCTTTCTTCTCTCATTTGCTTCATCAGTATGCTTTTCCACTGCTACTGCCTCAGGCAGAGGGAAGCTGAATGAACTTTACTCCTAAGATTTCTTCCTTTGAAGATCCATTAATCTTGGTATAGTTTTCCAAAGTAAGTGGTAACACAGGCATTGCTCTACCAGCCTTGTCTCAGTAAGAAGCTGGTAACTGAGACAGTGAAATGAGCACTAACAAGTTTGCTCTTTTATTTCAGACCAGTGGAAATGAGCCTCTATTTTTATTTGCAATTATCAGATGCATCATCTTGGAATGTATTTCTCTTCAGAAAGCGAATCACTGTCTCCTGGGCAGTGTGTGTAGGTTTGGGCACTGTTGGGCTACAGGTGAATGAACAAAGCCTAAAAGCTTCTGCCACTGGCCAGGAGCTCCCACCCTATAAAGACTGACACAACAAACAGAAAGCAGCACTGTGTGCGTAACTCTGCTCTTCTTCTTAAAGCAATGGCAAAACAACTCGTCCCAAATGGTAAAATTAATTTTCATGAGCTCTGCGTAAAGTGAGGTCCTTTACTGATTCCATAGTAAATAGGTTGCCATTGGCTATGGGAGTAGGAACGCTCTCAGTGACATTTAGTGTAATCCTCCCCATTTAATTCATTCACTGAAGCCACAATTCAGTATTTCTGACATCAGACTTAATTCCCATAGAGGCCATTGTGGCCTCAGAAGCATTGAACTGTGGCCTTGCTGAATGAATCAGGCAGAAGAAATAGGGATAATCATCAAGGAGGAAAGTGTATATTTATACACAGATCGTTGTCATTGATGATAGTGGAAAGGAAAATGCAGAAGAAATACATAAGGGTTTTAATGAGGATTTTGAGTAGCCGTTCTCTAGCCACACTGCAGGAGTAATTACTCATCAGAGCTATAACTCGGGGATTATCCTAACGCAGTTTTGTGAAAGTGAACAAGACCTCTTTAAAACAACACCTACCCCTTTAATCAGTGTTTCCCTTTGACAGCAGGTGCTTTAGCCCTGCCAAGACATTTTTACTATGAAGTCAGTTCAGCATCAAAGTTCTAAACGATGCATAGGATTTCATGGCTAGCTCTGTGGTTTAAATGTTATGACTGATCGGGGCAGAAGAAATGCCTTTTCATTTCACTGATACTACAGGAAAGTCTCATGTTGTGTGGAAAGAAACTACCAGGTTTTTTTCTATACCTTTTCCTCCTCACCACACATCTGAAGTTTTTCCCCCTACTGTTAAAGCAGTTCAGTCTAAACAATAAAGCACCATAGGCAGACTGTACAAAGATCAGGCCAGTTCCCATGTTTATTAGCCTGAGAGTTCTGGAGTTTAATAATGGCCAAAAGACAGGTTTTCTTGCAGAGAAGGGGGGTATCAGCAGCCTTCAACCTTCAGGGGTCTGCCTTCTCTAACAAATATCCCAGTGGTGGTATTGAGCTGTGTGGTTCAAAACTTTGTCTTTCTTCTTGGACCAGCTGGAAGGAGCAGATGTCAGAAGTGCTTCTTTCCACACAACCTAGGCCTCAAACCAAGCTAAAGCTTGGGCTAAAGGCTGTGGGCATGCAGAGGGGATGTGGCCAAACTTTTTGGTACCCAAGGGGTGTTATGAACACAAAGGACAAGAGAGAATTGCTCTGTGCACTCTTGAGAAATAATGAGTGTAAACAGAGCAAGGGAAACTCTGACTGGCACAAAACATTCCTGTGTGGTTAATGTAGAGGAGAAGCTGCCTCCTTGCTGGTGTAGCTCATCCTGACTCTGGAGATATGCTGATCTGGCTGGTACGGGGTTAGTCCATGCTAGAGGCCAGTAGAGCAATTGGATTACCCTGGGGCTTGGTTTTTCTTTTCATCTTTTCCTTTTGTAACTTCTAATAGGAATGCATGGGGTAGAATGCTGTTTATGTGTGGGGCCCAAAGTAAGAGGGATGTTTGTTTGAGTTAGTCAAAGATGAAAGATTCATGCTTAAAATAGGACATCTGGGTGTGACTGAGATGACATTTCCTAACAGAAGATCCAGTGTTAAAGGGGTATATTTGTAAGTACTGGGGAAAATGGGACACATGTAAATCTAGCTCTACTGGATATTTATGAAGTGTCATAGTTTTATTTGGGCAGAGGTTTGGCAATTATCAACACTAGGCTCATTTATTAAGTTTGAAAGTAAATCAATAGCAAATTGGAATTCCATTTATTTTTGTGACTGCTTTGCTGCTGCCTAACAAGGTGTAAAAGAACACTCCTACTGGATGGTCACACATAGCAGATATGAGGAGACATGTGTATATGCACACTTAACCACTGTAAATTGCTTTTGTGAAATTAACTGTGTTGTAGCAAGTAATTTTCAGAGGAGAATTAGGAGAAAACTCCCAAGGTAAAGGAAAATCCAGTGAAATATGTAGGGTTCAGCTGATGGATGTCAGTGATAAGGGAAGCCCTATGGTAAGGTGCTTATGTGTTGTGTGGTCTGCTTAGCAGTTCTATTTTAACTGCCTTGAAGCTTTTGCAAGTGCTGGGAAAAGCATTTACTTCTCATAATTTTATTATTTTTGAAAGCTGCTAAATATGCAGAGCACTACCCCAAACCATGAAAAGCATTTTGGTCTTGAGTTGTTGTCAGTGATGATGAGAGAGGGCAATAAAAAGTATGCCATAACAAAAAAAGACACCAAAAACTGAAACCTGTGTGTTTTTACTGGCAAGACCGCTTAAATTTCTGGTGATACAGGTGGAAGGAAGAAAATTATTGGAGATGAACCCCTAATGGGCAATTCTCGGTTAGGCACGTTGTGCTTCTTTGAGGATGGTTTGGCCCCTGGCAATCTGTAAGTTTTGTTGGAGATTACTACTGTTATGCTTGGGATAGATGTATCTTTCAGTTCCTTTTGTTTTGCACTTTATAACCAGGCTGCTGTGGTGGGCAAGGGTTGACGTGGTTCCCATGGAGATGGGAGCATGATCTTGCCCCATCCTATGGACTTGGCTTCAGCTGAGGTCATGGAATGGGTGCTGTGCTTGTGAATGCATGAGAATCAACACTCCCTGTTACATACCAAAAAAGGGAGCAAAAATAAAGCTACAATACACGTAGCTTGCAAACTGCTTTGGGTTTTGTGGCAACAGCATGAATTAAGGTCTTTGTGCAGTGGAATGATGCAGGATTCAGCAATTGAAACGTGCCATTGGGTGGTTGCCTGAAGGGATTGAGCCAGAATCTATGGTTCTGACCTTTACTGATACCAGCCTAGCATCTAAACCCAAATCCTTTGGCACAGATCCATCTCTGCCTGAATGTGCACTGAGGAAGGTATGAAATATTTCACAGTCTTACTAATATTGCTCTAATTAAAAACAAAACTGAGGGAAAGAGTCCAGAGACAGAGAAAAGACTAATTGCCTGGAAGCTGTTAAGAAAGCATAATGATCCTGATGCAATTAATCCACAGAAATTACTGGTTTTTAGGTTCTCCCAAAGGTCCTTCTGCCTTTGATTTTGCCTGTTGCTGGTCAGCAGGTGGAACATGGTGTGCTGTATTTGTGAGTTTTCTGTTCTGACTCTGTCCTTGTGAACTTGGAGCTGCCCAGATGAACTGTGATTTGTTGCACTGCAGGAGAGGTCTGGAATTCTGTGTGTAGACCATTGCTAAGGTCACAGTTCAGCCTGAAGAAAGGTGGTCCTGCCTTCTGCTTTGAGAATTGGTTTCTCAGGAAGCAGAAGCTGTGGCTGGTGACATCAGTGTTGCCAGGAAAGCAAATGAGCAACCTGTTATCAATGGATTTGTCTTTTGGAGCTGAGACACTGGCAAACTTTCTCATGGCCAAGAATTGATCTGATGGTTATGTGAACTTTATTTGACAGAGGATGCTGTCAGTCATGTAAGCAAAATACTTGGGTAACCTTGGTCTGGCCTGGTGTGGATTCCGCAGTTAGGTGTTGTCTCAAAGCTTCCTCCCACTTGTAAATGTGTTGCCTGGTGGGCAGGAGGGTGTCAGGCTCTAACCTCACCTGAGGAATAAGCCAGAGTTTCTCAAATTGAAAAGGCTTTTAGCAAAATCAGAGTTGTTTTTGTTAGAGGAGGAATGGGAAAAATTTCTCTGGTAAAGTTGCTGTGTCAGAGGAGTGCAGTCCATAGTGAAATATAAAAATACAAATAGCTTGGAGCCAACAAACCATTTAGCTGAAAGTGAATGAAAAATAAATATTCTCCTGTAGAGCAAGCAGGATATGTTCAGGACTTGTCTTTCCTGTGACCTACAGGATTTCAAGAGAAAAGCTTCAGAATTTTATTGGCATTGCCACTGTTAGACGAACTTTTCTCTCCCTTCTCCCCAGACTGGGGTCAGCTTTAAAGAGAGCATTAAGTGAATGGCTAATGGAATTAAGGGTATAATAATAGAAGGATATAGTGAGACAATTGTATTAACAAGAAATAAATCATGTTGAGTGTAAGGTAAGTGTTTTTTAATTGATTGATGGGAAGAATGCTCCATAGGTTTTTTCGAGGACTAACAGCCACTTGCCTTCCCATCTACAGTAAAAAGCCAAAAGGGAAAAAGAGATAAGAAAATTATGCGGTGGGGAGATAAATTATTCAGAGAAGATGGCCATTTTGTGCTGACATCACTAATGTGAAAAAGCATTAAATCTTTGATACTAGCTTCATTCCTCAGAGGTTGTGGTGGCTGCACGAGGTATTAGAGATTACAGCTAGAACACTTCAGCTTCCCTGGATGCCTTAAGTGGCTTCCCAAGGTGATCCACTAAGTGAAGACTCAGCAATGTCTGTGGGTACCAAGCTGCTCTGACTTTTTTTTTATTTAGGTTATTCTAGTGACTTCATCAGCTCCCATGTTTTAAGTAATATGGCTTGGAGATACAGGTGATGTGTGTGGAGATGAATAAAAGCTGTTGGTTGTTTCAAGTGTGGAATTATACCTTGCATGTGCATAATTCCACTGAAAAGGGGGAGATGGGAATCTTAAATATGAAATGAAGCTTTTAAGGCCAAATCTTCCTGCTCTGTAAATAATCTGATTTTACTAATAGAAACATGGTGTCAAGCTTGCACCTCTTCAGGACCTGGTTTTCTTCAGTCAGAGAGTGGAAAAATTAGGTCCTAGCTAAGATGCAACTGAAATGGAAAATTTGGCAAAAGGCAATTAAGAGTAACTACTAAAGGTCTATGGAGTACATGAGTAAAATCAAAGCCATATGAAGGAAGAGAGGTCATTTCATGGCCTTTTTTTTTTTTTTTCAGTTGAGAGCTTTTAAACAGTGCAATTAAAGTGCCTTTCACTGTCAGTAATTCAGCAGGACCCTCTGTGTGATGCAAGACCTTAAGTCTAACCTCATTTTATTCCTCAAGGCTTTAATCAACGGTTCCCCCAACAATTCCCCCACCTATTCAGTGCCTGTGTGTGCTGCTTTTGCTGAGGTCAGAGTTGCAGTAGGCAGCCTGCCCTGGAGGAGATGCCTGTGTGGAAGCTCACCTCTGCTGCTGGGCAGCACGGGGAGGCCACTTCAGCAGCCCCATTGCAGCAATTATGTGGTCCGACAGTTTTCCATGAGAGAGGTTGGGGTGTCTGGGCAGGCCATTGCATAGAGCAGGACTCACTTCAGTAGAAAGAAAGAATTTCATAGGCTTTGAGAAAGATTTGGAGCCTTTATTGGTGTGGACACTATAGGAAACTGATGTGAGTGTATGAGTCACTGAATTTAGGCTCACTGTATTGTCACGGAGAGGCTTAGGGAGGCGTGGTGACCCACTGAACCTTTCAGAGATGGTCACCACAAGAGGCTTTTAACTCCAAATAGGGTAACCCCTGGCTTCTCGCACCACTTAGGCCACGGATTTCACCCTTTACAACCCTTCAGCGAGTGTTAACAACTGGGTTAATGGGTCTCAGAGTTCAGAACTCTGGATCAATCTCACCAGGCAACTTGAACATAACTGTGGTGTTGCTGTCTGCAGCCAACTTGAGTTACATATGAACACATGCACTATTTTTTCAAATGAAGGAACAGAAACCTGTGTAATTTTTTGATGTGCTTGTGTAGCTCTCAAATAAAGCAACCCATAAGTGTTTTCAAACAGTCAGCTTAGTAAAATGCAATAAAAATAAAATTGATATCTCTAATTAATGTATTTTTGAAAGACACTCTCACAAAACTTGCTAAGTAAGCAGCTTTGGATATTGCTGTTATCCCTGAGGAGGAATTGCCTGTGGTGTTGCTGTCCTGCAGCTTCAGAACTCTCTAAATGCTTGTCTTTGCATAAGTGGTGTCCTGTGGTCAGCCTGTCATTGACTTCTCAGTAGCCAATCACACCAATTTTTGACCAAATGGTGTCATTTGCTGTAAATTAATTTGCTTTTGCCATTAAGTGCAGACAGTATGTGGTCAATTCAATTTTGTCCATTAGAGACAATAACCCTAGCCAAGCACTTTGATGCTATTCTTAGTTCAGCCCTTGGGACTACTCTACTTACATCTCCAGAGGTACTGGTAAATTTATATTATCATTCCTTGACTAATATTCATGATTTGTTGGCTTTGCTTTAATACATGGACAGTTAAGTCTAAATGCAAAGACTCTTGCACAGAGTAATCTCAGGGATGTGAAAGTTCTGAGAGGAAGAAAAAGAGGAGTGATTGTGTGTAGCAAATCCAATACTTACCTAGTTTGGAAAGTGGTTATTTTTGTGTCCTTACTCCCAGGCCTGACAGAGGTGACTGGTTTTACCACAAAATACAATGGGCACTCCTGGGTTGCTCAACATGGCCTTAGATTATAGTACAAGTTATATATGTATTTAGATACTCTACTGGTGGGGGTCATAGTGCAGATAACTTTGTAAACCCCTGACTTAAAGAATATTTATTATTAAAGTAAAACAGCAAGATTGAGATGCTTGGGGTTAGTGACTCTTCCATGGTTTTATTATATATGGGTGAATCTTCTAAACTGTTTACTTTGGTTGCTTTTGTATGCTAAGACTACTGGCAAACAAGGAGAAAGAAATGAACAAAATGTCTTTGCAGTCTGTCCATCTTTTCTCATTTATACTCTTGTATAAACCCTCACATCCAGGTTCTCTAAAAGCTGTTGTTTTCTTGATCCCTTGTGACATGATGAAAACAGGTTGTGTTGCTGCTTGGGCAGGTCTAGAGATGTTGAGTGCTACACACACCCAGCACTGTGTTCCTGACTTAACACAAATAGCCAAGTGCTTGGTTTTGGTCCACAAAGCAGGGTCAGTGCCTGTTGTATATTAGCTGTTGATAGTGTGTCTTTGTAGTAGGTATTTGCAGAAGTCATATGTTCCACCACTAATTCAAAAAACTAGAAGCTGTGTTCAACAGCACATAACTTCTTGTGGTCATGGGTTCACTTTTTCATCCCGTTAATGAAGAAATGGTTTTGCTTCAGTCCTCCCTGTAACAATGCTAGTTATGTTTCTCTTTATAGGATATTGTTATCTAAAAGCTGGATCATGCACTGGCTTGACAGAACCTGATTAAGTGGAAGGCAGTTGTGGGTTTACAGTGTGGGCTCTAAAAGGGAGAAAAATGTACATGGGATGACACGGAAACAGCAGCTATGCAGGACACAGAGAAACACTGTTCCTCCACGAGCACATGTGGTCTGCTCTCTGTTTGGTGTAGGAACCCTTCCTACAATACTTCATTGCTGTATTTTTGGCTGTTTGTGTAGAATTAAAAGGTGGTGTGAGGTGTTACGCATTGGTAGTGCGGTACAGTTTTGGACAGAAAGATCTTGACTTCCAGTTGTGAGCCTGCAGCACTCAGAGGGATGGAGGAAATGCTGAGGAATATGGAAAAGTGTGAACTACCAATCTCTGAAAAATAAGAAAGCAAACCCGATTTGTGGTACCTTGGCCAACACGAGGAACAGAGGCTGCATGTTAACCAGAGAAACTTGAACAGGTAAGAGACCATGGGAAAAATATCTCCACTTCTTTGGGTTAATGCATTATGCTAGCCTTTCACCCCTTGAGACAGTAGGATCAGTTCAGGTTTGGGTCACAGGTGGGAGTGAGGTTAGCAGTCTCATGCTAATCTCTAGTGGACATTTGCCTACATTGTGAAGTCATTGTGTGATATGGTAGGAATGGGCAGCAGTGTTTTCAGGGAGTCTGGAGGAACCGGGTCTGCCTCAGCAGTTGTACCTAGGAAAAAACCATAGTCTTTGTTCTGCTTAAACCTGATTCACAGGTATTTTTTCTTGTTGCTGTCACAAAAACCCACAACTTGGCCTTGCAGCAAGGCCTACTGTAATGCTGTCCAAAAGAAAGGTGGTCTGGAAATGATTGCTATGGCTGAAATCTGACTTCTAATGTATGCACTCTGCTCAGTGCTTAAGCCAGTGCTAGTGAAAGGCAATTCTGGCTCTCCAAATATTATGATTTCTACCACTAACAGTATCTTCAAAGCAGATGCAGGAGGTCATCTAAACGGTTGATACTTCTCAGTGAGCAGGATGGCCAAAAAAAGATGCTGTAGGAAATAAGAAAACAAATAATAACTTTGAATTTTAAGGAAAGGAAGTAGAAGAGTAAATGCTGCAAAAACTGGAAATGGATGGATCAGAAGGTCTCCAGGTGACACTCTTTGCATGACAGGCTTCAAAGGGGATTGTTGTTGATCCTGAAGGGCCTGAGATGGAAAACAAACTCAATTTTGGATTCTAGCAATTGCTAATTCACAGGATGGAATTCGTAGAAAGCTGAAGTAAGCTATGAGTTAGTAGCTTTCTCAGTCTCCTTCCATATACTCTTCTTAAAAGGTTAAGACAAAATTATGTCAGTGTTGCTGGGTCTCTTGCTCTTGGTTTGAAAGTGAACAAGTGTAAAGCCAAAAATAAAAGGGGAAGGAAAGAAAAAGAATGTCAGTGCTGTGCAGAGCTGAAGCCATTTAAATAGCTGTTTAAATATCTGTATTCTGCTCCATTTCTAAGTTTTCAATTCACCCATTCTTTAATTTAGCTACAGGAATTGCTTCTTGTACCTTGCCTCACAACCCACCTGCTGCTATTGTGTTTTTCCTGGGGTCTTTTTCTTTAACTACTTAGCAAAATGCTAGAAATAAGTTGTTCTCTCAGGATAAAGACTCAGAGTGCCTTGAAAATGTGTCTGCTGCTGTGTTAAGTGGTGTAGTTCCTGCCCTTTTGATTTCTCCAGCATGGGGACTGAAGTGGGAGCTCAGTGGGCAGCCCAGCAGCAGGAGGGGATTGGACAGTGTTTGTTGGCTGTGCCTGTTCCTGTGCTAATGGCCTCAGGATTTTAAATTCCACCAGCCAGCCCATGATGGGACCTTGTAGTCTTCTCCCCATGGGCTGACTCTGTAGGCAAAATTGCCATTTGCCAGCAGTTGTGTGGGCCCTAGCTGGGAGGTCAAAATGAGGCTCAAAGTAGTTTCCCTGCAGAGTTTTACTCAGTATTAATTCAAAACAGGTGGGGTTTTCTTTCTCTTGATCTGAGAAACTTCCATTTTCTTTCAGACTGATAACAATGATTACCTCTGAGTGTAGAGCAAAGACTGGATCCCCTGTGTTAAACACCTAAGTGCCTGGAGTTGATGTGGGGAGTATTACCACAAGTGGGAAGCCTGAGTCTCCTCTTGCTGGCAGGAGCCGTGTGCTGGGTCAGTGTTTCTCAGCCCTGGCTTTGCCCCTTGGCAGTGCTTGGGGTTATTAGCTCAGTTGCTAAAACCTGGCTATATCAGGACCTATTTGTTGGATATTTGTGCATCCTGATGAGGATGATATGCAGACTGCAGCTTTAGGAGGATGAGCTGCAATTCATCACACTCCTTTCCGATGGTGAGTGGGATAGAAGAAACTGAGTTATTGGAACAAGGACATGCTATGGGCAGCACAAGGGCATGCTTTTGGAAGCTCAAGGCCCCTCCATGCTGGCAAAGTGTGGAAAGCCATTACTTTCTTCCCCTATTCTTTGTTCTCTTTCCTCTTTGGTATCAAGAGGTAGTCAAGCAGCTGACAGCTCCCTGCAGGCCTTAGTGAGAAAGGCAATTGCCTGTAAATGGTAGTTTAAGACTACTTGTAGAGATTCTCTTAGTTTAATCCAGTACATGGGATGAGTGGCAATGACAAGCCTCATACCTCCAAACTGGTGAGTCTCTCCAACAGAAAACTGTTAGTCGAAGGGATTCATATAATTTTATGAATTGTTACTACTGATGTGCATCTACAGGTTTTTGAATGGACAAAGTGGGATAAATCCCCCTAATTTTTGATCCCAGGGAGAAATCCTACTTCTCAAGACTTAGCTCATATATATCACTTTCAAAATTCTAAGTCACAAGGCTCATGAAAATTGTTGGTTGGCAAATCACTTCCAGTAAGTGCTTTTGTGTAAGATGTTTTTTTGAAGGGTCTAAATACAGAGTAACCACATCTGGTCTAGGAAATAACTAATCCAAGTCCTACTAGAAGCTGAGAAACTACTCCAAAGAGCAGCCTCAGATACTTTATATCCCCCCCTCACACTTTTAACTTTCTTCATTCTAGTCCCTAGACATCTCCTATGTCTAGGAGGAGTATCAAGAGCTTTGCTTGAGCTGTGCCTTGGAAATGCAGGAGGCATTGTGTCCCTTGGGACCTAGCGAGATCAGAACAAGTTTGGGGTCACTTGAGTAGCCCTGTTAACTTTGCACATGCTGCAGGAGCCTTTGCAAAGACAGAAATGGCAGCATGATCCCTTCACCTTAAAAGTCGATGCTGGGATCATATCCTTTCTGCTTAAAACATAGTGTTTGAATGCTGAGCATTTGTCCATGGCATTCAGTTATGCCCCAAGTTGTGAGAGTTTTTTGTGCTTTTTTCCTGATACAGATTTTGGAAATTTTTACTGTAAACGTTGAGACTGAAATGGCTGGAGTTTGTATATTACTGAGTTGGATAGTACTGGTATCTAGTCTAATGGCCTTTCTGGTTTTCTCAGGGAAAACTCTATTTGCACTGGAAACGGGCAGAGTTATTAATTGTATGGTTTGCTGCTCAGACTCAGAGCAGGCTTTCATCTAGACAAGTGAGAGACATATGAGTCCACATCTATCTTTTCCCTACACATTTATTTCTTTTTCACATATGTAGAGCCAAGAGCAAGAAAAAATATTCTTTTAAAAGCTGTGAAGTGCCATACAATGAATGAAGCATATGTTACAAAAAAATATGGATTGGAAAGTAACATCACTGAGCTGAAAGGAAAGGGCACCCTGCTGAGAGGCAGCTAGCAAGGACATTGCAGAAGCAATAACCAAATTGAGACATTAAAATGTTGTCTCTCAAGTTGTCAGCAGAACTCTGTCCTTGCTGCCTTCTCCCTTAACTCACATTTTGCTGTGGACTCCTGTGGAGGTGCTGCTCTCTGTCCAAAGAGTTTTGGGTGCCATTTCCAGTAGTGGGAGACGAGCTGTGCATGACAGGCTGCCCTCTGAGTGATGGTTGCAATTAAACGCTCTGGAGTGGGCAGCTGGATGCCAGGTCAGTGGGTGCTGCCACAGCCTTAGGACCCACGGGCAGGGTCAGGGCTGGGTGCATCAGTTCTGACACGCAGGAGTTGTCTGCTTGTGCTGCAGCTCTGGGCTGCCCTGGGAGGAGTCAATTTACTGCCTGGTTTTCATTCTCTGCCTTTAAGGCAGAAGTGATAGCATGCATTTGATGCCATTTTCCTATGCTTTCAGAATCCACCTGCATAGGTGAGGGCCACATAATGAAAAGATGAGATGAAAAGAGGATCCATTCCCTAAAAAATTACAAAACTGCAAAGAAAAACTCCTGAAGGGAATTTTTGTCTTTACTCTTGGATGCTAACCCAAAGCAAACCTTTACAATTACAAATATGTAATTAATGGAAGTTCAGTTTAGACTTTGTCCTAATAGTACTTGGATACCAGAGAGAAAAGGAGAAACTCTTAGTCCAATAGTGCAAATATTGAAGCCTGGATTCTGCTGACACTTTTTTATAACTTGGCAATGTTTTATGTGAAATACTGTGATACTCATCACAGACTCCCTGGTAATACAAAATGCCTACCTGCTGTTCCTTGGAGGCCAGCAGATAAAATTTCGGGGACCAAGATTTCAGTATATTGAAGGAGATTCTAACAGTCATTGAGCAAAATCAATAGACTGCAAAAAGTGGGAAGAATATTTTTGTATTTTCCTGAATTTTTGCAGGTCCCTGTTGAGCTCTCTCTGGCCTCCTTGAAGCAAAACAAATAACAATCAGCCTGTTGAGACTCTAGAGGTAAAATGATGACACATTTTGTTGCTGTGAAGGCTGCCAACATGCAGCTTTAAAATATTGCACAGAAAACTAGATAATCAAATCTTGTTAGAAGAGTTATTCAAACACAAGGTGAATGGATTGACCAGATCAGCTGAAAGTCAACAGTTGTGTCTCCACTGTACTGCTGAATTAAGCTCATGTATTGGCCCTTTCCTAAATCTTTGACTCCTGTTGCAGCTGTGTCCTGGAAGTTCTGGGGAGAGGGTTGTGTGCCTTTGCCCTGCTGGAGCCCTTGCTTTTGCTTAGGTTGATCTGCTTTTGGACAAATGGGGTATGGTTAGCTCCCTGCAGTTGCCATCGAAACCTGCTTTTTTGCAAAAGGCTGGGGGTTTTTGGCTGTCTGATCTCCCCTCAGGAGCAGCTGTTGCATAATGCCAAGGATATGATGTCTGGTTCAGCAGAGGGGTGGATCATGAACTGCTTTCCCAAGCTGAACAAATCAGGCTCTGCCGCTTCTCTTTCACATGTGCCTGGTTGGCTTGACTTGAGTAAGTTCATTCCCTAAAAGGCAGCTGCTTACATTCCACCTGCCTCTACATCACCACCTCAAGCATCTGTTTGGATATGTAAATCAGCTTTTCTGACAATTATTGTAAGAATGATAGAAGAGCTGAGGTGTTGCTACTGTTATGCGGTCTTGGGTGAGCAAGAGATAGGTTGTCCCTGACACTGTTTTTTGAGTTCCTCTGTGGACCAGAGAAATACGGGGGAGTAGCTGTCCTGAACTGAAACAGCAAGAGAACAGATCTGTGTGTTAGAGAGATGCAGAATTCACGGTATCCCGGATGAATTTTTTTGGTCAGTGCCTCTCCCCAGCTGGCTCCATTTCTCCCCTCACACTCGCACAGCCCCCTGCACCCATGATAATCATCCACCCCCGGCTATTATAAGCAGTACAAACAAATGACAAATCTCTGGGTGCAGGAAGTTAACAAGAGGCTGATCAGTAGCTTTAGTTATCTTTCCTTCATGTTTATTGCAGTCTGCTGCAGTTATTTCAAAGGCACTGACATTGATCGACAACTTCTATTAAGGCCCATCCAAGGCAGCTGGATTGAACAGATACATTAAATAAAGCAGTTATTGCTTTTCATTGCCTTTCCATAAAATATCACTACTAAATAGCTTCTGCCATCAGATGCAGTTAGGTACATGGTTTTAATTTGAGGGACTGCTTTATAACACTGCACAATTGACACTGGTCTTTGTTTCCCCTACAATAATGATTGTGTACATCCTGGAGAATTGATGAGCTGTCTTCTGAGGCGGGAGGGGGGAGCTGGGGAGGTGGCAGCCGCCTTTGTTGCTCTTGCTCTTTTTTATACTTGCTATGCTTGTCAGTTGTTTGCAGCACAGACAGAAATAATGTCAAGCAGGGCCCCTTATCTCAGGATGTTGTAATGTAGCTGCTGTAAGCCCTCGCCTGGAGACGAGATAAGAGCAACCTTACAAGCTTGTGGGGGAGCAAGGAGGGGGGCCAGCAGTGCCATCATTGGGACAACAATGGCAGAGCTGTCACTCGCACATTATGACTCTTTCTGGTGCCAAGGAAAGATATGCATGCTGAGTGGTGAATAACAAGAACAAAAATAAAAGTCCCGAATGTTCATTTAATAATGATGTATTTGTAACAGGATTATACCGCCCAATGATATTCTTTCTTTATCTCCTCACTAAATGGTGGGGCAGCTGTGTGCTTTGGCAAGGCATGATGTCCTTTCTTTTGTGTGCTGCATATTAATCCTTTATTGAAGTAATTAAATGTGTGCTTAATGGCAATGAGCTGGCAGAATGAACGTACAATTGAATTAGCAGTTATGATGGGGACCATGCTACAAGATGAACTAAATGCAATTACTGTAGGCATTTTTCTCCAAGTTGAATCTGGCTACATGACATGACTTAATTACAGGTTGTTAGACACACTCTGATCCCGTAGCGGTGCATGTGGAAGCACAGCTTCGGCTCTGTCATGTACCTGTAACACACATACAGGCACCGGTCACTAAGAAATTCAGCCTGGTGTCGATGCAGGTTCCTGCAGGCAGCTCTTGGTTGGGCTGGAAAAACACAGATTAAAAACCAGGTAAACAACAACAGAGGAACGCCAGTGCTCTGCTACTGGGCATCTGGTGTGGTCTTTGACCAGGTCCTTGTCGTCTGGTGGTCACCCCCTTTTTTAGGGAATGCTTGTTCTTCCTTGAGGACAAGGTGGACAAAGAACAGGTAGTAGTCTTCTGCGCAGTCCTTTTCTGAGCATGGGTGCCTCTGGTCAAACTCAGCTCTCAGCAGGAGTACAGACCAACTTGTCTGACCCCAGCTGGACCTCTCTAGCCTAGCAGGAACACAGTTTGGGAGCTGGTGTTTGGAAACATTTTGGAAACAAAAAGGAAAAACGCAAAGCCATTTGAAGCTTTTAATTTTCAATGCTGACCAAGTTCTACAACATGACCTACAGCTGCATCAGGACAAAGGTAGTGCTGTAATTTGGGATGTGGTAAGCTGCTGAGATTTCTGACACTAGGGGGACTGTAACTACAGTATTGCAAGTACAGATTTTACAGCTCTTTAGTGATCTAATATGTCAAATCCTGGGTTCCCAGACGAGTTTTGCCACTGGTTCAAAATTTGGCTAAGCTTCACGCTGTCACCAAGGGAAGATTGGTCTGTTTTGATAACTATGGAGTCTGGCTCATTGTTAGCAGCACAGAGACATCTCCTGTGCCAGGGTCTGCCTTCTCTTACTGGCACACAGAAAGCAAGAAGTCCTTCTTGCCCCATGCTCCTCTGTACTCTTAGTGCTCTGTGCCTGCTCTAGCAGCATTGCATTCCTTTGAGGAAGGCAGACACCGAGCTATGGAATCTGCCAGGGAGGGTCCAAGTGTTGTGGCCACTTGGGCCTCAGTCTGGAGGCAGCACAAACCTTTCCTGACATCAGCAAGAGCTCTGCTGCCAAGCAAGTGCATCCCAGAGCTCAGCAAGTCCCACACTGCCAATCTCCTCCTACCCTTCCAGGTGGCTGCAAACATTCCAGGGTATCTCTGAGTTCCTGTGCAAAGGCTCAGGCATCCAAGTGCCTGACTCCCTTGTATTGTTTGCGCCCTATATGAATTTCTAAATCTGAGGAGAGTAAGGTGGCAGAAGTGATGATGATATAATACGTAACCATTTATGAAACAAAAGATGATGTTTTCTATTCTAACAAAATAAGGCAAGCCTTCTGGTCACCAGGACTCCCGAGGTTTATTTTACAGCCTTCATTCTCTTTGGTGCCATAAATGAAACCCTTTCAGCCCTAATGACCACAATGACTTTCCTTGATCATGTTATTGCTACTTTGGCACATTTATTGCTTTCACATGCACTAATGGATGAGTTTGGATATGTTAACAATTTATATATCATTTGATCCTAAAAAAGAGCCACCTCCCACCAACCAAACTAACTTAGCCCTGAGGATTGAGTAGCTTTTAAGGAGTATAAATGAATTTAATGCTTTAGAAACAGCTTCTGTAAATTATGAACATGACACCTATTACATTAAGCTGCATTAAGCATTAATACATCTTCATTACTGGCAGGTTGCCCAAACCTCCAAGGTTGAAAAAGCTGCCTGAAATGCCCAACGTTGTAGTCACCTAAGCTGAGATTTATGACCTCTTTTTGGGAAGATGGGACACCCTGACTCTCAATGTGCTGCATTTGCCCATGAAGAAATGTCCTCGGAATACCTGTTGCATGATAGCTTTTTTCCTAGAGTTTTGCTGGCCTGTCTAATCCAAGTGTCAGACTCTAGGTAAAAAGGTGTGATAAATCTTGTGGAAGCTGCTGCAGAAATAGAAACTGGTTTCACTAACCTTTTTAAGCTACTGGTAGCGGCAGATTTCTTGGCAGATTTTTCTAACCACTGGCCAAAAATTATCTCACTGAGCATGTAATAGTAATTTCTTATTGTAAATCCTTTCTGCACTGTAGGCACCAAAGGCTGGAATTGCTGAATTGGTGTTTCCAATGGTTTTGGAGGAAGAAAGTCTAAAAAATAATCACAGTACATTAATGAGAGCCTGCTCTACACGGTCAGGGAAAGAAATAAAAGTGATTTTAGTGTCTTAAAAAGCAATATCCATTAGACTCAGATTTGGCTAAAAGTGGACTGAAAGGCTCTTATTTCAACAAGATGTACAGGCTCAGGGGAAAAAAACAAGTTAAATGCTTCTGACATTGTAATTGATTTTATGTGGTACATTTATGAGACTCTCAATTCATGTTCCATATGGGATTTAGCACTGAGATGTTATTGCAACTTCTGAGACAGTTATGTTGTCGTTTTGAAGGAACAATTTGATGGTTCCTCTGCTCCCAGAACAAGTACTGACTTGGGTTCAATGTTTACTTCCTACCACAGAGAAACACTTAAACTGGAGACTGTTTTCTCACAAATGGGAGAATACACAGCGCATCTTCGGAATCTGGGTGCCCCAGGATGCTGTAGTGAGCCTCACGTTGGCAGGGAGAGGGTAATCCACTGTCTGGGAGAGGCTGTAATATTGAGAGTGCAATCCAAGCATAAAGCAATGTGGTCACTATATGAGATGGAGATTTAATGGATATTGTTCATGGTGTTGGAATATATGAAGCAATAAATTGCTTTTCTGGATGATTTAATGCTGAAGCAAGGTTGAAGACTTAGGTAACTGCGCATGGTTTACTGCAAATACACTAGCTTTACAGAGGTAAATGTATAACCTAATAAACAGCACAGGAGGGAAGGAAAAACAAGCAAACCCCAAAGCCTTTTAATCAAAGCAATATTCCAAGGTTCAAAGTCAAGCTCTCAGAAGTTGAGAAATACCATATTTAAGGTAACCTATTTAAATCACATTCTCTGGGAATGTGTGTGTGTATTTGTGTGAGGATATTTTTATGTAGGTTTCAATTATATAAACACATGTTTATTTCTTCCAGATATTACCAGCTTCAGTGCACAGCATGAACTATGCACAAAGTGTGAAACAACTTCACAATATTTCTTCCTGTAGTGATGGCTCAATGCCAGAGGTTATGTAAACCTTACAATAAATATGCATTTAATAATTTCCTGATGTTGTTCTTTGTGGCAACTGTCACTGCTGTAGACAAATATTAATGAATTTATCTTTATTGCTTTCCTGTGAAACAGCCAACTAACATACTTACATCATTGGGCATAATTCACCAAAAGTCAGTGAGAAAGTTAGAGTGCTTCAAGTTAAGCACATGCTTAAATCTCTGTGGGATCAGGGCCCTGAATGCCTTCACTGGATTAGTGGCAATGTGAAAATGAAAATAAATTGTAAATTACATTAGTGTGCCTTATTTGAAACTGCAAAGCTTACCAGTATGTCCTGAAAAAGCACATTAAGAGGAAATACTTACACATGCAGAATTTAGGCACCTGCTTATGTCTAACTGAAGCTGTATTTGCTGTTCCTTGGCTTGTTTGCTTGTTTTTCTTGCTGTTTGCAAGCAAACACAAATGGTGGTATTTTTGTTTGTTCTCTTAAGTGAAACCTAAATCGAAAGGACCTTGGGTTTTAGGGAGATTATCCTGGTTCTATTGGTGTCCATGGCAAAATTCTGATATTGAGAAGTGTACCCAGGATGATGTCCCTAAAGGTGATATGCCATATAATCTGCCTTCCTGCTGTAATGCGCCTTCAGGAAAGCTCTGTGCCTCTTGCAACCCTCTAAGAAGTTCGGTGTTTCTGAAGAACATACTAGTTTACTTCATTAACTCATCTTGTGTAGATTGTCCAGCTTAGTGGGTGTTTCTCAACAGAAAAGTAAGATTTGCTTTTTTAATGTCTTTCCAATTTTTAGCAGAAACTTTTCATAAACAGTCACGTTAATTATTTGCCCAGGCCTTGTCATAATGAAAGGTTTGCCAGAAGAATTAATTTTACGTTTCCTTTATTATTGCTCATTATTTCCTACACATTTTAAGTTGCACAAGGGAATATGGTCTTGAGCCTTTTTGACTACTGTAAAATCCTTTTCATAAGCTAGCAGAAACCATAGGTCAGTATTTAATTTGTGCAAAAAAACAAATGCATCTACCAACTTCAAAGGAATTGAGAAAATATCCTTAGAGCTTGAATAAAACAACTGAATCAACTCTAATATTGAAGCTAAGAATTCACGATTGTATCTATGCATGGGAAAATCAAGTTCTTGGGGTTTCTCTGGAAGTTGGAAAAGGTTGTGTGTAATGTTAGGATTTCTTTTAATTGCAGGCTTGTATGATAATTGCATCCAAAGCCAAAAATACATCAGGTTTTTTTTTTTTTTTTT
>VWZT01000391.1:359380-470223 GCA_013397055.1 Pachycephala philippinensis
TTTTTTTTTGTACTAAGTGCTGTTCTGACTGTAAAAGATGTCATGGTTTGGTACAAAAGATAGTTCTTCCATTTAGGCATGGGAAGAGAAAATGAAGATGCATTTTAAAGCATGTGAACTGCTTCCTTCTCAATATAAGCCTTGTATTTCTAGATGGGTGATGCTGCAGTAAAGACCTTAGCAAATTACTCTCTACTCTGCTTCACAGGGAAACTTGGTGAATGTACAACATCTTCCCTGGCTTAGTAAGTACACACAGAAGGTTTTGCAGGTTTCAAGACCTGAAATTCTTTCTTGGGGACAAGTGTGAGATGGATAACTCTTTGTAATGCTAGAAACGTGTATAGTAAACTCAGTGTATATGTATTATATGTATACATNATACACTCTGAAAGAGTGGCATGGATTAGGTGCTAAACTGAGTTTTAATGTGACACTGTACCTTATGTATAAGTATCCAAGAGTTGTTTTCAGTTTAATTTTCTATACCTGTTAGTGATTCACAGTGGTGTTACAGGGAAGAATTTCATATAAATAAATAAAATTTCTTAAAATAAACATATTTTAGAAACTATGTGAATATCAAATATTTATTAAAAAAAAAGTGTACTTCATAGACATGAAGCTGGGAATTCTAAACCCAGAAAGTTACCCATATTTAAGTTTTCTCTCACAAATAAGTAGAGGAAAACGTGAGAGTTGGATATCTTAGCTGTTGTCCTTAGGCCAAGCATCTGACTGCATTTTACTGTGCCTAGGACAAATGCAGAGTGACCTTGGGCCCTTTGGGTGAGCTCACTCTCATACTTAGTTAAGTATAGATGAAGACACCTGTAGTGTTGGCTCATGTTGTTGCAGCTTCAGTCCTAACCAGTGGGATGCCAGATGCACTGAAACCATGTCATAGTTAAAACTGTATTACTTGGTTATTTTAATACTGCTTGAGCACATGTTTGCTGGGGCAGGGACCAGCTTGATGTCTCTTTCACAGCTTGAAGTGGATGTTGTTTCTCTGTTGAGTGAGTTAAGTCAGAAAATGCTCTGTTATTATAAGTAAGAACTGCTTTGTCCCCATGTAGCCCTCATTTGGTGTACCTGATTGCTTCTTTATTACTCAAGGGTGACCTAAATACCAGAGGTGAGCTCCATTTAGTGCAGCAAGGTGCACGTAAGGCACATGGGACTCTGTTGGTTCTAGTGAATCCCTTAATGACCTTCTTGCTGTCTGTCTCCCACCCAAAGAGCAGGGCAGCAAGTGACCTGATGACCACTTTCAGTGCTGTTCAATTGATAATAAACAGAAAATTGGAAGGCAGATATAGGAATGAACTCTTTGCATAAATGGTTTTGTTGCTGGCAATGTTCAAGCCACTTCGTCTTCCAGGCAATGCTTGCCCAAGATGATCTAGCAGAGGAAGGAATGGTTTTTAGTTTTCCAGTTCAAGAAGAGTTTGCCTTAGATTTGCACATGTTATAATATAAAGGATTGCTCTGTGTGTATATTTATTTGTGGTCAGGTAAAGACGTACAGGCATTATGCTGGTGAATGTGCTTCAGGTAAAACCTCAGCATATGAGGGCATGAACTCTGTCAGTTCCCTTTCCCTTCCAGGTTTTGGGAGGAAGAGGAGTCCGGCACAGAGCTGTGTGTGGGATGCCTCTGCAGGCATGAGCTGAGGGATGAGGTATTAGGGAACATGAAATGGTTGTAGGCAGTGCTCCCCCATGATATGTTTTGATACGTTTTACAAAGCCTGTTGTGTTTCACCATTTCCAAGGCTTCCCAACAGGAAGGAAGATTTGAAGTCAGGAATGTTCTGCAGAGTCAGCTCCTAGATTTGTGGCTGTGTTTTAATGGTTCATCTGACTCCAGGGTCAGAGACATTTGTTCTTTCAAATCCCAGTAGATGCAGAGTCTTTTGTCTTTGTCCCTGACTGATTTTTAGCCAGAATCCATCCAGCTCAGGTACAAGGGATCCTCTTGCTGTTCCTATTAGATAATTTGTTGTCATGATTGCTATGAGCTTTCTGGATGATATAACTGCTGAAAGTTTTAATGAGACTAAGATTGCTTTTACAAATGAGCACTCAACGTGCCATTAAAATTGTTCTCTCACTGAAAGACTTCATACCTGAGAGGCTGCTGTAGCCATGGGGAAAAAATGGCTCAGGCACCAGCCAATGAAGTCAGTAAATCAAAATAAATAAATGGAAATGCCAGGGGCTATGAGCATGTACTTGATGCAGTTCAGAGCAATTACTGTTACCTGAAGGGTGGGAATCCATCATGTAGAAGCAGCCCTACCTGTGGGTGGAAAACCTGCTCAGATCAGTGTGGTTCCAGTTCCAGCAGTGGCCTCTCAGCAGGAGATATTACTTCTGAGGGCACAACTTGAAAGTCAAGCTTGACTTTTTTCAAGGACGCCAGTTATTTCTTGACTTGCTATTTTTGCACAGGCAGCCCTCTCCCACTGCAAAGTGATAATCCCATCTTCTGTCCAGGAGGGATGTCATTTTCTTTGGACCACTGGGCACAAACAGATCTTGTAATACTGCCCTTTTGCACTGGCCAAACATGTTCTGCATGTAAAAATGATTGGGGAAAGTATGTGTGCTGGTGCAATGATTTTAAACTCAAATTTTAAACACTGCTGTTGAATTAAAGTAGGATTCTTCCATATATCTCCTTGTTTGGAATAAATGGTGGTATGAAATTCAGCCTAATTTCCCCAGAAAGAAAATCAGTTGACCCTCACATTCTTAAAAGCTGAACTAAAAATTTGGAGGCTCACATCAAAGCTCTGTAAATAAAGTGAGTAACACTTTGGACAGTTCTGGTGGGGAGCGGAGGAGGGGGAAATTCCCTCCATAAAGAACACCCAAGTATTTAAAAAGAAATGGTTCGGTTTAAATATCTCACTGTTTTTCTTTGCCAGGGCTCCATGCTGAGGATTTTATTTTCCTTTGCAATGCCTGTGCTGCTGAGCCCTTTTTTCAGAGGTAGGCTGATGTTAGCACACTGAAGCTGCTAGCAGGTTCACCAGAGCAAGTTTATTTGTAGTGTGGACTGAGTTGTGTTTGAGGGTGCCATTAGGATTCAGAAGGCTCCCCAAGGCTTGAATATCAATGGCACTTCAAAGGACTAGAGCTGTGAATGAGCAGACGTGCTCTCTTGCAGGCCCTGGGTTGAGGAGTGGGAGAGATCTGGGTTCAAAGGTGGGAAAAGGGGAGCATTTCTCCAAGGGCACTGGTAGTGAACTAGGCACCCCAGGTCTTCATAAATGTGGTGGAGTCTGGGATCTGCAGGCTGTGAGGACTGCACAGACATTACGGATGGCAGCCAGGCAGCTCTCCCTGCCTTGCTGCCCTGTGTAATTCTTTGATCCAGCTAGGAATTGAGGAGAAAGAAATGCAATCTCTTTTCCTCTGCGTTTTCCCCCCCCCCCCCCCCCCCCCCCGAGAGAGATAAATGGAGACTGTATAATTTATCTTAGATTTTCTCAGGAATCAGTTAGATTTTGGGATTCTTTCCTAAGCTACCAAAAGCTCCTTCCTTTGTCTGGCCAGTCTAAGCAAACCTTAAACTTGGGACAGTTCCTTTATCTTGCAGTTTAGTTGAGTGCTTAGTTTTGAGGATGAAACCAGTGGTAGCATTTGATCTCAACTGCTTGAGGCACTATTAAAAATTGTTTTAAAGACTAGCAAAGGTGAGCAAAATCTAGGACTTCTTGCTAACATGATCAGAGGTGCCTGCTTTTCTTAGGAGATTGTATCCTTAACAACTCTGTTGGATATGGGAGAAGGCCCATATCCATAATTTAAGGATAGGAAGCTTGTGAACAAGTATTAAGAGACTTGACCAAGGTCATTCAAGTAAATGGTGTCAGAAACAGGAAACTGATGGCCAAACAACATGCTTTCATGCTGTAGTAATGAGCTGTAGCTAATAGTGTGGCCTTGATACCTTTTAACTAAATTAACTCTGCCCAGGCAGCTTGTTTTGATGGGTTTTCTGTCCATTTAAATTTTTTTCAGCAGGATTTTGCCTCCCCACCTTTCTCTCTGGAGAGTTCTTTCTGTATCAGAACTTGTATTGCAGACTCTATGAGACAGGAGAACTGTGTGTCCATATGGCACAAGACATTGGCAAAACTTCTTTTGAATTGGATCGAGATCAGGACAGGCTTTCTGGGCATGTCATGAGATAGGCAAAATACTCTAACATCCACTGATACGACCTCTTAAGAAATGGTCATGTTTCTCAGGAGTGTTTAAAAAGTCCATTGCCTCTTTTTTTAGTGGTGGTGTAGGTGCCTCCTGTGTAGAAGTGGCTGTCTCCTGACTGTGACCCTGAAGTGCTAGGCACCACCACAAACTGTTCTGGAGATGCTCTGTGTTACAAACCCCTGTTGCTGAGACCATTCCTTCTGTTTATGCTCCGAACTGGCTTCGCATTAACCATAGTAGAAAAGGGATAAAGGACACCTGTCCAAAAGGTACTTAAAGGCTGCATCTGCACCTAGATCCTTGTTACAATGTCTTGTGAACTCTTCCAAGGTGGAGATGGATGTATGCTTTCACCTGAACCTGAACTGCTGGGGCCAGGTTGGGACCCAGTTTGATCTCTGCAGGCTTCCTTTGCAGCCAGGAATGACATCCTCGCTGGCCACATTATCTGGGCTGGTTTGAGGAGGGAAGGTAGAATTCAGTTTCAGTTAGATAAACGTGTTCTAATTTTAGGTTTTCTTATGCTAGCAGAAGGCTGCCTAATGTGTGTATTTCTCTATGTAACTATTTTTTTAACTTTTGGAGTTTCCATTTTTATTCATCCATATCTGGCCTGAGACATGTTTTCCCCTTTAACCAATGAGCTGCTCTTGTTTTATACACAAAGAAGTAGTTCTTCCCTCAGACTAAAGGCTGTATTTTATGCTGATATTCCTAATTAGTTTACCTTCAGAACTGCTGGAGCATACTTTTGTGTTCCAACCTTTCAGTATGTAATCTGACCTTGTTTGTTTTGGAGGCAATATCTCTGTTAGCCCTTGTTTGCTCAGGACTCTGATAATACAGGCACTTTGCTAGTGTTAATTATTTGTTTTGCTAGTATTTGGGGTTTTATTACAGCAGACTAAGGCCTGAAGCACATTCCTCCTGGACAGCAGCCTATGTGATACACAGGCATAGTTGTGCTATTGCTTTGGCGCCAGTGATAGATCCTGTGTGGGAATCATGGCTTAATTTTGGCAGCTCAGGAGCAGTTGCCTGTCCTAGTGGTGTTCATGCTGCTCTGCAGTGTGCAGAAGAGACTGGAAACACGTGCGGCACTTGGGGCTTCGACTTGGTCAGTGCTGAAATCTGAGGAGCAGGTAGGGGAGGCTTTTGTCATGCCTCAAAGCTGGCAGGGCAAATAAATATCCAGATGACAGAGAAAGAGGTCCTGGGATGGGTGGAAGGAAGCTGGGGGTAAAAGCAGTGATCACAGTTGTTGCAGAGAGGTTACAGACATGGAGTACAGATTTCCTGACCCCTCCTCTAAGCACTCAAGGAATTGCCAAGAATCTGGGCATTGCCAAGATACGAAAATGGAAGAGAGTTCCCATCTTTGGTAAACAGGGAGTTATTTGTTTTCCTCATTCTGAAGACATCTCCCCCTAAATTTGTGCATCATTAGTCACTTCCTTATGGCAGAGGTGCAGAGAAGCTCTGAATGCAATGGACACCTGCAACCCATTTGGGGATGCCAAGCTACATGAGTCTGTGTGTTGTGCCACTCCAGCAGTCCATGGCCATCCCTGCCCTGTGCAAGGGCCAAGACCCTCCCAGTGTGCCCCAGCACGAAGCAGCAGTCCATGACTCCAGACTTGGCCCTGCACGTGCTCTGCTGTGGTGTGTTAGGGATTCAGCTGCTGTGCCAGCCTAATGACACAGTATTGCCATTTTGTGAACTCCACTGTGCAGACAGGAGCTTATTAGTTCCTGCAAGGATTTACTTTTTTCCCAGTCCTATCACTTGTTTTATAAAGCTATCACATACCATTTAAATACTTACCGCTGTTCTACAGTCTTCTTACACTACTTTTTGCTCTGATATATTGCAAAATGGCCTATGTTAAATCCAGGCTGATAATGATTCAATATCAATCATTATTATAATTTTTTGGTTCAACGATATTTTGGTGAGGTCTGACTAAGGTAAAAGGAATTAGTCTTTTAGGGATAGACAGTCATTATTTTTCATTATTTACTTTATTCTTGGAATGTTCTCACTGATTTTTTTCTTCAGATCACTTGCAGTATTAGAATGAGTAAATAGGGTAAGAATGAAAGCATACTGTGTAGGAGAGCTCAAAGCTGGGGAAGCAAATCAAGTCTGATACAATTTTTCTCTGTTAGTGTATTTTCTATGGCACGTTTTTACTCCTCTTAGGTGATAGTTTTCTACTTTGCTCCAAATATACCTTTTGCTCAAATGAATTATGAGGGTGCATTCTACACTTGCTTGTATTTTATACACAGAAGTGGTTTTTTTGCTGTTTGGGTTTTTTTGAGGTCCATGAACATTCTCAACTTTTATAGAAGTCCCAGTTCTTTTTATTAAAATGCTCAGCACCTGTTCTCTAGTGGCCAAGTGATATGTTGCACTGCTTTGGATGGATGAGCTTTAATAAACATGATTATATCTGTCTATAATATCTCTTCTGTGAGTAGAAGGCTGCATGCAGTTATTTTTCAATACTCAGCCATTACTCTTGACAGCATAACAGAGCATTTTCTGCAGCAGGTTCTTAGGCATTCCAAGGGACTGCATAGATTGTATCTCATCAGTGAAATGATACAACAAGGAAAACATTCGACACTTTGAGTTTAACCCGTAGCTCCAATGTATTAGGCTATTAATTTGAAAAATGCCGATGAAAATTGATGTGGGATTTTTCTGTCTGCAAAACAGACCAGAAAGCATCGCGGGCTCAGGATCTTGAGCCACAGACCCTGCCTGTAAGCTGTGCAGTTTCCCATTCAAGAGGAGGGGGCACTTCATGCCAGGGCACGGGTGTTTCTCTCTGTAATAGTAGTTCTGGCATCCAGTGATAGCAGGGAGTAGGAAACTCCTGTTTGCCAGGTCTCTTGCACTGGAAAATCTTGCTTTGGAAGATGACTTATGTGCTTGCTGGGCATCTGTCTGAGTGTTCCTATAAAGAGAGGTAATCACCATAGACAGAAGCAGCTGGGCAATGGATGATTTTCCACATTATATGAAATCTTCATCAAGGAACAGAAATTCTACTGGAATTAGTTAAGTGCACGTGGTGGTCCCTGTTCTTAAGACAGTGCTAAAAGAGAGCAGCCTTCATATGTGGTCTTTGGGTTTTAGATGCCTCATCTCTGTGTGTTTCTGAAAGGAGAATAAGGAAGCACTAGAAAATTTAAATTGCCCAGCAAATATGAGGCCACATCACAGGGCTGACCAACTGATAGGAACTGCTCCACACAATGGAGTCACAGGGAGCCAAGTGGGACTGCTTGTCGACTTCATATCCTCTGAGACTGGAGTGGCAGAGAAGGGATATCTGGCACTGTCTGTATGGGGAAAAGCCTGTAGGATGTCACTTGTATATGTGTCTAAAACAAGCATTCAGTGAAACCCAAAGCCCTTCTGAAGCTCATATTCTGTTTTGGCAGGCTGATTATTTTTTCCCCCTGGGGAGTGGAGGGGAATTTTCAGAATTCACCGTGATGCAGGTTCCCCTTGCCTTGAAATACTGCTGTATGGGCACCAGTGGAAGGAGGCTCAGGTGTGTGGTACAAAGGATGACCTCCTCTTCTTCACGCTAATTCCAGCCACCTGCTTTGGCTGGGCTGAGCAGCAGGAGCAGGCCCAGGCTCTCCGTGTCAGCCCAGAAGCTGTTGCTCAGTGGGACTGACAGTGTGAGGGAACAGCAGGCAGCCTGTGAGCTTGGAGGAGCTTCCTGGACTGAGTGTGAGGCGTGAGTGAATAGCTCACTGCAGCCTTTTGGTTTGGACATGCAGTTTGTGTAGCATTATGTCTCAGAGAAACAAGCCCAGCAGAAAATAGGGATTGTGTTCTGGCTTTGTGAATATCAGATGCGGCAAGACACATTTTGTGCCAGACACCAAGCAGACACTCCAGCTTTTTGTGCCAGAGATAACTAGAAAGGGCTTTGTCTCAAGCCATGTCAGCAGAAAGGCTGTGTGATGTACAGAAGATGCGTGCCAGGGCAGGCGGAAAAGGAGAATGCTGCAAATTAATCATTATTCAGCATTATCAAAGAACACTTATTTAGCTTAGCTTGGTTATGGCTTTCACATAACTAAGTCCCTGTGAATGAAATATCCTTTTTTGGTTTTCTTTTTTTTTTTTTCTTCTATTAGAGACACATGTACAGGGTCAACAGACACTTGTTTTTTTTTTTTTTTTTTGCCAGAACAATGATTAAAGCGTGAAATCTTCCAAACCAGAAAAAAGTCTTCTGTAAGGGTGTGCAAAAAAGGGCAGCTCCTCAAGGTGTGAGGAGCTCATTGCTGTAATAGAGGGGGATAAGTGAATAGGCGTAGAATAGAGTATCAGTTTTATAAGGACTTGCTTGCATTTTATAATTAGGTGCCTAATAACACAACCATGTGACGCTGTCACACCTGACAGCTGCAGAAGTTCAGCTGGAGATTTTCTGAGTGTTTTGAAAGCTTTGCTTTCTTTTTAATGAGTTCCATGATAAATAGAAGAAAAATCCTCTTTTAAATGAAGTTGGTAATACTTCATTTGAATTAAATTAGGGCTCGATTCTGGGAGCTGAATATACAATAGGGCTAAAAGTAGGAAGGAGCCCTGTTCTAAAATACCTGAGGTAGTCTTATTGAATCTTTTATTCAAAAAAATCTCTGAGAATTCCTCCACAAGCCACACACCTGTTGATTAGGTATTTTTCTTATCATAACCTTTCTAGTTGACAAAAAGTTTCTGAACCTTCACTATGGGTTCAATGCCAAGAATAGTAATAGGGAAAAAACCTTAGAGTGTATTTATATGTTAACGTCATTCATTTGCGTAAATAGTTGTAGGGGCTTCTTTGATTTATATGGTCAGCAGATGTTGGAGCTTAAAGCACCTGCTAAGAAAAGCAGATTCTTTACAGCCGTGGCTCAGCCCCGTCTCCATTGGTTTTTATTTTTCCCTTGGCCTCCTTGCTGTGGCCCAGCAGTATCTGTGCTATGAGTTCATCTGTGCAGGCTGCGTCTGCGGTGGGTCTTGGATGCTCTGCTCTGTGTATCTGCCAGCCCTGCTTTGATAATGCAGCCAAGCCACTGCTGGTTGAAATGTGAAAAATGCCAGAAGCTTCTTTTTCTGTGTGTACAAAATCAGCCCAGGAGGCCTGCGACATGAAGAAAGCATAACTCGTTCTACTATGCTGCTTAAAAAAACCCAGCAAAACCCAAAATAAATAAAGGAGTCTTGCTAGCAACACCTAGGCAGCACTGCAGCTCAAAGCAGGGGCTTGTGTTATGAGAGCTTGATAGCTGACAAAAAGAAAGTCGTATTAAGGAACAATGAAAGAACTAAATTAATCCTAAACAAACAAAGTGTTTGCTCCACTGTTTTCTTTGTACCCATCAGTGTGCCTGGGAACATCTTGCCTGCTATTTCTAGGAGCTACCCAGATTTTCAGTCAAATCACATTGGTTTTAGCCCCCATATATTTGGTTACACAGTAGTAGAAACAGTCCAATGTTCATAGCTGCTCTCCTCCCATCATAACCTCTATTGATCTTGCCTGTGCCATCTCTGGCTTTCAAAATGGATGCACAGCAGATGTGGAGCAAGCAGGCCAGAATTGCAAGTTTGACACTAGGCATCAGCAAGCTGATGGAAAGGCAGCCTTAGTCTGTTTTAAGTGTAACTGCTGCATACGAAACCCAGAACAAGCAATGTGTGCTTCATCAATAGATGACCTGTTGTTGGGGAATTCACAGGAGGCTGACATGAAAAATACCCTGTGATCCTGGAAACAGTTGAAAACCTCACATATCTGCACCAAGATGCACACAGAAGGGTGATGTCCTCTTCTTTAAGAGCAAACTGTACTCCTTGAAGAAAAAAAGTAAACACTAGGCATGGCACTCGAGGCAGACAGGCTGGTGGAGCCAGTCCTTACCCACTGTGAGGTGAGATTAATCGGTTTGGGTGCATTAGGCTAGCTGAGTAACAGATGACTCATGGAAGAACAGTGAAACGTATGCAGCAACTGTATTCCAACCCCTTCCCTGGACAACACCCATGCAGAAATGTGTACTTGCCAATCTTCAGTGTGCAATGAGGAGCTCTGCCTCACCGGAGTCCTCAGTTTGAGTAAGGTATTAAAATTTCAGTGTGTGTGAATGATGTAACTGACATGTGAAAATAAGGTTTGCCTACCTTAAAAAAAAAATCACATCACAGTTCACAAATTCACCACTGATAAGGTTTTTAATTCAGTTATAAATCTCTAAATTATATTTAGATCCACGTTGCTGCTCTTATAAGTGTCTGTAATACTATGAATACTCTGCCAAACACAGAAGCTGGAGAGTTAAAGGAATACATCATACCAATTAGTTAATGATGTACTTTTGTCTGGCCAAGGATTGTTAAAAAAAAAAAAAAGCTGGAGAGCACTAAAGGAAGTGACATAGTTTGGCATCTTGACTGATACTGTGTGATCCTTGACCTTATTTAATTGAAGTAGTAATTGATCTTAAATAGGGTATTTCTTTCAGCTCAGAGTGACATTCGCAATACCTGCTTGTAGAGCCAGTCCTCTGCCACGGCTGTTCATTGTTGCTTTTAGTTCTCAGTAAGCCTTGGCTTCTGCCTTACCCTGAGTTACTGAAGTTCAAGCCTTGGCATTTGTCTCAAGAGATACAGGATCAGTCCCCAGCATGGGAAGGACTCTCTGTAAATGTTACTCCCCACTGCTGTTAGGAAAGGTAGGACAAGTCTAAGTCATCTCCCCAGGACTGGAACAGTTCTCTCTAAAGTAGCTAACACGGCCCACCTGCTGTTTGTATCAACGGGAGTTGTTTTACTTAACCTGAAACCAAGTCCCTTCCAGTTGAGAGAGCAATTTCTCTTAGCCTTCACCGCTATCTGATGTGCTTCACAACTGTTCCCTCTCATCTTTTCCAGACAGCTGGCAAGTTAGAACTGAGGATTGCTGAGGTTTGTTTATCAGAGCACAACTTTGTGGGTTTTCCTGCCGTCTGGCCTGCCAGATAGGGAGAAGTAGTAAAAACAGATGGTGTGTTACAGGGTGGAAATGAGAGCAGGGCATTTGTATTGTTCAGCAAACTGGCATGCTGTCCTGGCAGCAGCCAGCTCTTGGGAAGGTGTTTTTGGCTTTGCTGCATCTCATTCACTAAAGCACTCTCCTTTGAACACTGACTGAATCCGATTCTTTGAGCTGAGCATTTAATCTTGTGCTTGGCATTAAGTTGTAACTTTATTCTGAGACACGTCAGAGAATAGCCTGATGTGTTATAATGGACTCTACTGGTGAGCTAGGATGGACTGTGTGCAGAGAGAGTTCCCAGGGCATTGAATGACTGGAAAGAAAATGGGAGAAGAAGTTAGACCTGCAGCGTGTAAATTAAGTTAGATGAAACCTCGTCTTAATCAGATGTGACAGTCATACTGCTGTAGTTTATTAGTGATAAACTAATATAGGCTATCCATAGCTGATGGAATTGGCATATCATGCCTCGTTGAAGTCATTCCTAATTTAAGGCAGAGGCTTCCCTCCCCTGACTGAGTGAAAGTGTTGCTGACACAAAGCGAGAGGCTTTCTTGGGTTTAGGATTGCACTCAGAAATAGTCCTGTTTGTGAATGACAAACTCAGCTTGGAAAGGCAGCATCAGGAATGTGGGAAAAGCGGAAATGACTTGGGCATCAGCACAGCTCAAAACTGATGTTCCATATCACCAAAAAGAAAAACCTCTTAACAGTAGAAACAGTAAGTATATATTATTGGCACAAAGATGTGTGAGAAGCCAGTGCATCTCATGCTGATCGCCACACTGAAATGGAAAAACAGATCCACTGTCTCAGCTGACATAGGGGACTAACACAGAGTGAGCGTCTCTGAGGTACCTGGTCCAGGAGAGAATTCCTTCCCCTGGCTGAGGACAGGAGATGCAGGTGAGTGATGTACACAGAGTTCCAGTGAAGATCAGGGAAGACAGCTGGGTCCCCTCTGTGGACAGATGATTCTATTGACAGGCACGGTTTTGTTTTTCCCAGATGGCTACTGGAGCAGAACACAAAAGTAACCAGGGAAACTTAGTGTGGAGAGGCTCTGGCATCCATCCTGGTGGAGTCTTAGAAATATCTAAGATATTTCTGCTTGAAAGGAAGGGAAGACGTAGGGCTTGATGAATCGAGGATGACTGATCTCTAGAAGAAATTATTAGTTACACTTAAAATTATAAGGTTGGAAATTCAAATCTTTTCCCCTTAAAAAAAACGAGGAGAGGTGAGGGGTGACCAGACTTGAAACAGTAAGGTGAATTTAATCACGTATATACAATACAGCTCTGAGAGACAAAATGCTGAGGAAGAGGGTTTAAGATATTATTTAACTTCTTTAATGATCTTGAAAGGTAGTAGGCAGTACATTAATGAACTGGTAATAAATTAGGAGGATCTTTGGATAGATAAATGATAAAAAGAGGCATTGATTTCTTAATACAGAAAGAATAGCAAAATGATTTTCAAGCAATTGCCAGTGAAGACAGCTGTGAATGCCAAAAATATCTAATATTAAAGAAATACTTGTATAAAACAGTGGGTGTTCTGGCTGCATGGCGTTTGAAGCTAAAAATTTGTGCTTAAGCTTGTTCTTCTAGTAAATGACAGAAATAACTCTCCTATACTTCCTAAATATTTAAATTTTGGTAATTTATCTTTGATAACAGGTTTTACAAAGCTGTTTAATTGGGAACCAGCAATACATTGCTAGTATGATATTGTGAGGTTGTTTCCAAAATGTTCTTGAACCATTAGCTGTCCTTTTCCCATTCACATCTATATGATCCCCTGCAGCTGGTCCATGAAGCTAAGGGAAAAATTATCAATGACTGTTCAGCATTTTGCCCACTATTTGACTGCAGCTGCAAAATGGGAAAGCACTGCACAAAATAATCTAGAACTCCTCCTCTACCTCTACACAATAACAAATAGTAGTGTCTTGAGTTAAATATGAAATGTACCTTAAGATTGCTAGCAGCAAAACCCTCTTGGCCAGGCCAGCTGGAAGACAAGGTCCCTGAACTAAGGCACTTTATCTAAAGTTGAATCACAGGAAAGAAATGTGAGCACCTCAACTTCTGAGTTTTCTATGGTGTGCCATAGAAAAATTGCATGGCTTGTTTCAGGCTGCGTAGGATGAGGGTGGTGTGAAGTGTTCCCTCTGCTCAAAGATGAGATGTTTTGATCACAAGCTTAGGAAAAAAGACAATTGTCTATTGATATTGTAAAGATTTTTTTCTTGTATTCTTGAACTTCAGTGTTGGAATCCTTGCAATTATTTTGGTCAGCCATGGAGCAGTAAATATTTGCTGAAGCTCTAGACAAGATAACCACATGACAAACTGTCTTTTTATTATGTGTTGATGGAAAAACTAAAATACTTTTGAAGTACCTTAGAAACAAGGTTGATAATCACTTGTATTAGGAAATACAACTCATTTCTAGTTTCTCTATTTAGGTAAGGCCCAAAAAGCCTTGATGTGTTATGGTTTGGGTTTGTTGTGTATGTATCGTCCAGTGGCACGAAACAGGATCTAGGGGGAGTTTTGTGTCAAGAACTTGACTCCCTTGAACTGCTAGAAACAGCAGCCCATAGCTCATGCAGTGTGTCTTACACGCGTTCCCTCCTCTGACTTCTGCATGTATGACTGTAATTTGGCATTTGCTAACCCATCATGTTCTTTTGAACCTGTTTGGTATTAGACTAAAACTATCTAAGCAGTGTAAGCAGGAGAGTTTGCAGGAGGATCGTGGAGAGCTGGGTATTGCACAGCGCAGGTCCTTTTCCCTCACCCTGCAGACTGCAGCTTTCTACTTGCTGACATGCCAGGTACAAATCCAAACTGCTGGCACATCACCCAGGCAAATATCCTGATGTTCTCACTGAAGCATGGGAAAGGGCTCCCAGGAGAAGCCATGTTTCTTAGAGGGCTCAGCTGCAGCTGTGGTTTCTGGAGATAACATTTGATTAAATGAAAGCTGCTGCTCAGCACAGCTTGTGGAGCCACAGTACCGTCCCCTGCTCTTTGTGCTCACAGCTCCCCTTGATTGGGCTGGGCTGAGGAGCCTCTTGCAGCAGGATGCAGCTGTGATGTGGTAACTTGTGTGGGAGCAAGCCTTGCCCACCCTGAGCAGTCTCCAGGGGCTCCCCATTCCTGCCTTGTGCTGCTCACGGGTAGCCTGAGGGTGTTCCCTTGTGCCTCCCAGCAGTGCTGCCCCAACAGCTCCCTGGAAGTGCTTGTTGTTGTGTAGAAACCCCTGTGATGCTGCAGATAAAGATGTGTGTAGGGAAGTTTCTCAGGAAACACAGCTATTCCTGGTAACAAGGCTTCTTTGGAAGCTCCCAGCTGTTAAAATTCTGGAGCCTCTTCTTGGAGTTGTGCTGGAAGCTTACGGACAGCTCCTTCCCCTTAACCAAGGACATGTTTTTGCTATAGACCACACATAGTCGTTGTGTTTAATTCTGGAAAACTGCATACAAGTGAAATGAAGGTGACTGGACAAGCCTGCTCTCAGGGGGAAGAGGCAGCAAAACCCTGCTCTAGGTGCCAAGTGCTAGGCAGGGGCCCTAAATGAGGAATTCTCTACATCCTCGCTGGGTATTGCTGAAATCCTGTAAGAAAAAACGCATGGGAAACTTCTTGGGTGAAAAATATTGATCCTACTGTGGTCTATTTTACAAGTTAAGTATTTTATTTTCATATGTTTGGGGGTTTTTGCCTAAAACTGTGTGCATGTTTGGGTTCTTTAGATTCAGTAACTTTAGCTTTATGAAACTTCTGATGAACTGAAAAAGGACTTTTTTTTTTTTTTTAATGGCAATAAACTCTGTCCTTTGTTTTACTGGTAACTCTAAGTAGTAAGTGATTATTTTTTTCCTTGCTGTGCAACCAAAAGGACTTTTTTCCCAAGCTGCCCTGCAGTGAAAGGGGAGTGGTTCTCACTGCTTCTTCTTTGTTGGTCCCAGGAATGTTCTACCAATGGATTACTTTGCAAATCTTTTGAGGTATAGACTTCTAATTTTGTACCCTGTCCTGTTGGTATCCCTTGGGCATAGACACTGATTAACAACATACCTGTAATGCACAATACATAGTCCATAGATATTGATACTGGGAGCTGTAAATGTCAAGAGAAAACATGGCTCAGGACTGCTGTTACCAGGATCTAATTAAATGCCTCCGGCACCCTCACCTACTAGGTCAGGCCTTCAGTGAAAGATTTGGTTCTGAGTGCTAGTACCTTATGAAACTGTAATTTTTTTAATCCAGGCTTAATACTCTTCCTTCTGAATAAGTAGGTTAAATGTGCCGTGTTAATTTGAGAGAGAATGTAGCAGTAAGAGGCAATCATGTACAATTGCAAAGAAATATTTATGGTCAGTTTAGTGGGATCAGCTATCAGATGACCTCTGACATCCACCATCATCTACTAAGGAGCTAATTAGCTGTAAAAGTAGATGACAAGTCAATTGCATCAGCACAAAGAATGAATTTGTCTTTTTGGGTTTTACTGATAATAAAGTCTGCTAGGTAAAGATAGGCAGAGAGCCACCTGTGTGTGAAAAGCAAACTTTCCTGAAGGAAGGCTGAAAGAAGCAGCAGTTGCAAATAGAAGCATAAAGGCAAAGTAAAGGTACAGGATGAGGGGATGCTTGTGGTGAAACGAGTGGAGGTTCTCATAGCTACAGTGAGGTAATGGAGACAATTGAGTCTGTGGACAGTAGATTTATTTACGTGCTAATTCAGATTGTGCTGGCTTTTAAAGAGCTGAGCATCCTCATTGCAGCTCTTTGAGGATCTTTTTTTGGTCAGTGCTGTACCATGCTGTTCTCTGCGTAGAATGTTGCATTGATGTCTTTACCCAGTAACAACTCAGGGTTACCCCCTTTCTCTTGCTGCTTCTGAAATGTTGGTTGTCATTGTGAACACAGCTTATGGCACAAAGACTGGATGTACTGAGGGGCTTAAAAACATTAGTTACTAGCTTAAAAATACAGTGAGGGGAAAATGGGAGCAAACTGCACTTTCTAGTAGGTGAGTTGGGCTCTGTGGGGTATAGTAAATCTAGTTAGCAAGTGATTCTCACTTCTATAGTAGCACAGTTAACTACACTGGCTAATTTAAAGAAATAAAAAAGCTGAAATAAGGAGTGTTTACTTTTGAAGGGGACCTGCATGGAGTTACGCTCACATGCAGAGTATGTTGGTGCTTTATGCCATTCTGGACCTGGAAAATGCTTCCTCTGTGTTAGCAAGTGGGTCAGGGATGGTTGCCACTGTAATTTTTGTGTACACCCCTGAGTTTCTGGAGCAGTAACTCTAACGCAGGCCAGGTTGTTCTGAACTGTCTTCTGCTGCTGAAACACTCTGACAGCTGTTACAATTGTGGCAGCTTCTTTGTCTTCATTACATGGTTGAAATAAAAACCAAAATGAAAACAACTCAGGCCAATTTCTAAGGTTCGTAGCTGAGAACAAATCCTCAACAAAGCTGAGGGGAGTTTACTTGATTGTTCCAAAAAACTAGATCAGTTTTTAAACTGTCGCTGTAGGGAAGTCTCGAAACCCCTGAAAACCCTTAGCCAGGATGCTTTAGCCCTACTGAACTTGGAAACTTCTACACCACTGTGGGCTCTAGTTAACTGGACTACCTTTAAAGAGACTTCATGGGTTAACAGAAGCCACTGGGAGCCTCTTACCCCTGTTCTCTCATAGCTGAGCTACTTTGGTTTTGAGATACCTCTGGGGTTTTTTCCTCCATCATGTGTCCTAATGATACAAGTGATGAATTCAAGCAATTCAAAAGGGAAAGGACGAATTTCCTGCCTAGGCACATACTGGACAGCAGCATCCCTGATGCATTCAGCCAGGGACTCACAGGGAAAGAGTGGTGTGCAGAAAGTAGCCCTCTACTACTGTACTATGTGCTTTAACTTTCTGGTAGAAATGCTTCAACAATAAAAGAGATCCATATAAATTCAGACTACAGTCCAGAGCAGATTGAATTTTTATATATATGAATAATGCAAGTTTAGTTAGAATATATTTTATTTTTTTTTAGTTTGAAGTCATTTGAGGATGTGAGGCACAGTAAAGATTATCTATCGAAGTCCGCAATGCTCAACTGTTTGTGTTGCTTTTCGTATTTTTAATAAAAAGTCCTTTTTAAAAATACCTTTTCACATGATTTATTAAAAAGGAGAACATTTTCTTCTGCTGTTGTCCCCTTATATTTTATTCAGACTCTTCTATCATGCCCACTTCTGTGGTGCGTGAACACTTAGCTACCAGTGCACTACAGCAGACCAGCATGAAATAGTATAAAACACTATCCCATCAGCGAGAAAGCACGATAGAAGGTTTTAAAGGGCTGTACAGGTCAGGGAGAGCACCTTAAAGCTAATGTGAAATCTGACTGGCATGATGGAGACGAAGGTGGAATTACACACTTACTCCGTCTGGTGCCAGTCAGAATCCCAGCAGCAACGTTTGGTACCAGCTGCAGCCTGTGTTCAGGGAGGCTGGCAAAAAGGGCATTACAGTGGTTCAAACTGAATGAAACAAAAAAAGCAGGAGCAAATACCTTTGCTTCTGAAAGGGCAACTTGCTGGCACAGTCAGTTGGTGTTCCTGAGATAAAAGATGGTGCATCGCTCAACAGAGAGCTTCAGCTGCATGTGTTGAATTCCAGGTGCAAGGGAAAGTCTGTCTCCTAAATTGCAGTGATGTTTCCGAATAAATAAATAAACAAAAGCAAGAGACTGAAGGCAGGGTATGCCGATGACTTTTGCAGTACTTTTGAGTTTTAGTTAAAGAACACTTCAGGTAGGTTTGGGATGGCAAGAAGGCAGCCTAGTTAGAACAGAGGGTGTAATTTAGTAGTATGTCAATGGTATGAACACTGGTGATGGTTCAGTTTGACTTGGGAATTGATATAAAAAGAGGTACCTAGGAAAAGCAATAGAGTTTATGGATCTACATCTCAATACTGGGCAAATGGAGAAGAAACAGCAGTGGAGCAGATTTGGGCCTTTGTTACAGAGGATAATGTGTTAGAAGAGAGAAATGCAGAGGGCCCAATTCAGCCTCTGTATGTGCCTTACCTTCTCATGTAAGTGAAATACTCATGCACCAGGAACCTGGGGGTTCAAATCTTTGTTTTCTAAAATAAATAATTTTCAGGAAGCAGTGTGTGACAAAAGCATGCAAATCTTAAATACCTGAGGCACAGCATATAAATATCAAAATACCAGGAGGGCAATTAGAGATGAGTTTCAGCTACACGTTTAGCTACAGTTAGCTATTCATCACAAAGGGTGTGAGATACTTGAGTGTTCTCTATATCAGATAGTGACAAAGCTCATGCACTTGGCTGAACACTCAATGTACCTTCCTGGAACACTTTGCTTTTCAAATCTGCGAGCAAACAGCTGACTCTGCATTGCAGTGTTTGTTCTACCTGTCCTCATCAGGTCTGCACAGGCTGGAGGAAAGATGTTGACGGAAGTAATCGATAGAGTAAAGAATGATGAACCAATGAAAAGAATCTGACTGAAAGGCCACAACAGAGACCACAACAGTCATGACAGTATCATAATTGTCATTTTGGGGGGCGCTGAATTAAAGTGCTAGCACAGAAAAAACAGAATCTATATTTTAAACCTTGGCAAGTGTAAGGTTTCAGAAGAAAAGGCCAAGAGCAGAAACTGTTGTACACAGAAGAACACTTTCCCTACTCTTTAGTTTACCAGCACAATCATCAGCCATGATGGGATTCCAGGCCTGTTTGCAGACTCCTTCAAACAGCAATAGCATGTCAAGGAACTGGAGGGTGTGGGGGAAAGGGTGTTTTTATATGTGGAGATTAACAGATGTCGGATTTCTCCTGGATTGTATTGCTGAGCACAAAACAGATGACTTCCTGATAACTCAGTTTTTTCAACTAAAAGAGGATTGTGCCTTTTAAATTTGTGTTTTGAGGGTACTTTGTTTTACTTGCATGGGTGGCAACTGTAAAAGTCCATATGCAACTTTCAGCTTTGCATTGGAATTATGTGGATTGGTGTCAGCTGTAGTAAAGCTGTGGCTTCAGATCTTGATTCACGAATTCTCCTTCTGTTAATATTTGCCATGCTTGGAGTTTAGAGCAAGAATATGACTGAAGGTTTACGAGACTTGTGGAATCATGCAGGACAGTGTCATGATGGATAAGAAAATAAGTTCTTTTTAAATCTGTGACAACATACCTGTGCACAGAAGCTGAGTTTTAATTTCATGAGTTGAAAGATCTGTTGCCATTTGTAAGAAAATCAAAGACTGAAAAGAGAAGAATGGACAAAAAAGACCTAAACTTGACAGGAGGAAAGGAAGTTAAATACTGGAGGTGAAAAAGAAGTATAAAGAAAAAATGGGAAAGGATATGTAAAACCTTTGCTAGATGCCTTGAGGAGCCATATTTATTAAGATAAAATGAGAGTTGAGGCCGGCAGGCCTCTAGAAAAAAGATGCCTCTCACAGGGGCTGAGTCAAGGGGAGTTATCTCTCTCTTGACCTGCTGGCAACTCCCTTCCTGATTCAGCAGTTTTTGGGGACTAATCTTTGCAGAAGATCAGCTCTTAAAAAAATTATGAGCCAACAGAGATTCTCAAGGGCCCTGTGTAATTTTGAAAATGTGATCACCGGTATGTGGCTCCTTAGTGCATGCAAGTCTGTTGTGCTATGAAGGTGGAAGGAAATGCTGTTTAATCCTAAACCTGAAATTTCAGTTGGTAGTCAGGTTTTGGCTGTAGCCTTCATTTGTTATCATGCATAATAAGGAAAGGTAAATTTTAAAGTAGGAAAATTCATTATAATTACCAAAAAATACCTTACCTTGTTCCAAGGAATTAGGTTTTGTGAGTAAGTCTGTATTTGCCATGAAACAATCAAGCCTGAGTTCTTAATTCTTATTGTTTTCTGACTCTATACTGCAACTGCACCTTATCAGGATCTCATATAACTTAGGTTTTTCTGAACTCTTCTATTTTGCCTGAGTTGTGCTCACCTTATTCAAGGCTGACCAACACCATGTGGCATGCACCAATAGCTTTTTTCAGATGCATTCTGTTTTAATTACCATGTGTCAAATATTTCCAACCAGCTTGCGCTCTTGCAGAAAAAATTTAAACATCTCCATAAAGCAGTTAAAAAAAATATCCAAAACTAGGCTAAACTTGAACCATGAATATATTAATGAAAATCTCAATCTGTTCATGGGCATTTTGTGAGCCACAAAAAGCAGCATTAATCAAGTCTATTACTCAGTTTGCATTTTTCACTTTATGGTAGGAAATGTCACAGCATTTGGCCCTCTAAGTTGTGGTAGTAACACAGGCAAGGGAACTTGATTTTCAACTTTCTCTTCACTTTGTCTATTCTTTATAACTTTTGTTTGAGAATGAAATTTTCTCCTTCTGAGGGCTATACAGCAGAAAGGGTGTTTGCTCACTTGGGCAGTGTCCATGTTGGAGAAAGCAGCCTGGCCAGTCTGTTAGAAGATGTATTTCCCTGAACCTTCAGATGAAAACAAAGCCTGGCACTTGGAGTGTGTGTGTCTTGCCCATAATTCATGCTGGAGGTGTCAATCAGTAAGGTAAAATGTCTACAGGTATCTGTGTTGGTGTCCGCAGGGTAATATTGCTTTTCATTTTCTAGCGAAGGGCATTATTCCAGTAATGGCACCATTCCCAGTGTCTCTGTGAACTTGCCTAGGAGTAAAGCATAGCTCCTGAATATAGGTCAGGAAAGGACGTTGTTATAACTTGTGTCCTTGATGGAAACTGGTATATGCTGAATTTGCAAAAAGTCTGAGTTCAGTGTCATCTGTTTTCAGTATTTCCCGAACAATTGATTTATTTCACATTATTAATGAACTTTGCAGCAGTTCCACTTGTCAGGCCTGCTCTGCAGGGGTCAATAATGAGAGGAAACCTGATGTTAGTGGATCCAGCTTAAGTGATTCTGTCATGCTAACGATTCAATATATCAGGACAAATGTCAGCTCCTTCCAATATGTTAATTCCTCTGATCCTATTTGCATAAACTACAGTCAATGAAATACAAGTTTTCCCTCTAGGATAGTTAATGGAGATTTGTAAAGGATTTTTTATTTTCCTTTTTCTGAGTTTCTAAGAAGGCTGGGGAGAATGGGACCTTATTCCTGAACTCCATGTGTCACCTGGAAGCAAAGATGTGGCTTTACTTGAACATGAGCTCCTCAAGGCGCAGGTTTAGCAACCAGGTTGGGTGATAGCAGAGACGAGGACTGGGCATCCATTGTATCTGATTTGGTAGGTCTCAGAAGGGATTGAATTGTGGGGTTGATTTCTGGCCTCCTGTGCTCAAAAGAGAGGATTAACCCCCCAGGTTAGTGTGCTGTGAGACATTGTGTGAGTGACATCTCACTCCGTGTACTGTGAGACATTTCCCAGCTTTTCTGGCAAAAATGTCACCAAATTCTGTGTCTTCATAAAATGAAACCTCTCAACAAAGTACCCTTGGTAGCTCTGCACTGGAAAGCTTTTGGAGAGTGTACTTCTGGCTCTCTGTTGCCTTGCCTGAGTTCTCAGCTGCTTAAACTGTAGGTTTTTCTTGGATTTAGTTTTATGAAATGCTTACCTGTGGCTCCTAAGTTCTTTAATATGACTTTATCATGGTTTGCACCTGAATTTACCACAGGAATGACCTTGTTTACTCCTTAAAGTGCAGTTCTGTGTGCACCAGCCTTCCTTTAGGAATTTTTAAAAAGTACTTTATGAACATTAGAAAGAGGGAAAAAAATTCCACAGATATTTTGTGGTATAGATATTATTTGTTTTCATGCACTTTCTTGTGGCCCATGTACTGCCTTGCTTGATACCTGAAGATGCTACAGTATTTTAGTAACTTACACATTTTTTTCCACAAGCAACTTAAAGGCATGTATTTAAAACAAAGTTTCGCTGAGGTTCTCTGTCACCACTTTGCTTCTACCAAGATTAAATTAAAAATGAGGGACTTTGTTTAGTACTTCCCCTCTTCCCTGAATTTTTGAGATAATGCTTCAGTGTTTAGCCACAGTAATAAAAGCATGGAATACTAATGGTTGAAAACACCATGAGGGGAAGCAGTTTTTCCCACAGAGTGTTAAAGTTTCTCAGGACAAAAAAAGATAAGTAGCTGCCGCTTTGTTTTCTTCTACTTCCTCTGTGTATGAAATCACTTTGATAGATCTGCAGGAAGAGATTTAGTTGCAGACGGCAGAGGTCAGTGTATTGTGTATTCAATGTAGTCAATAATAAAGTCAGGACTTATGCTAACTGAATGTTAATAAGGAATCACAAGGACCTTGGAAAGTCATTATGTCTGGTCATTTGCTTCACAATATTGCTCCAAACAGGCTCTGGAGGCCAATGCAAGGGGATTAAAAAAATAATCTGGAGGAATAAGGGAGACCAGAAAGGCTAAAAATAGAAGGTTTGTGTAATGTGTAGCACACCATTGTAAAGACAGAGAAGAAAAGCGTCTTACTTCATTAAATTACTTCAGCATTGAACCTCATCCTGGTCATCCTTTCTCCCCACGAGTTTGCTGTCCTGTTGGCCTTGGAGATCACGATGAAGCTGCGTGTTTTTCCTGTAAGAGTAGAAATCTTTAGCTATGGCTATAAAACGGAAGTGACACACACTGCATTCAATTGTCAAGATTACAGAGGAAATAGTAATAGAGACATAAGTGGGTTAATTCCTGTAGCTCTAGATAATTGGGCAACATTTTTGTTTGCTGGGATTGTCATGTCTGAACAATTCAAGATTTGTCCTAGGAGCTCTATTTTGGGGTTGGTCTCAAAAGGAGAAAATTTTAGGCTATAGCATGACCCAAGTCAATAGTCTCTCCTTCCTGCAAACCTATTTATCCTCCCTTGTGTTGAGTTGTTACTGCTTTGTGTCTCAACCTTGGAATGACCAAAACTGGAAGAACAAAAACTTCAAATCCTAAACTGCATGATTTAACAAAGTGATCTTTGGAGGAGTAATGTCACTGTACTTGATGCAGGATTTTAGTGCAGCTCCTCAACCTTTTCCATTTCCATCCTTTCCAGAGGCTGCTAAGCTAGGAAACCTCTCTCATGGCATTATAAATGTAGTCAGTGAGCACCCAGCAGATGTTGCTGCCCTCCTGGCTGGTTGAAGCTCCAGCCTGTATCATTTCAGTGAGCTGTGACCAGTCCTGCGATATACCCAGTTCTACTACTTGGCTATGCATGATACTGTCTCTGTGCCACTGAGCTGGCCTCACTAGCTAATTTATTGCAAATGCCTATAAAATGCATGTAGAAGGCAGATAGGTCTGTCATAAATCTCAAAGAGTTAGCTTAATGCTCCTGTTGTTTGCAGGCTGGGTCTGTGGGCATAATGCCTGTGTTAATTATGATTTGGTTGAAGGGTAAGAGTTCAGTAGACAAAATTGCTGGTTTTACAGCAACATTCCAGCATATTTACAGTGGCAAGGACCAGTGAAAGTGTTAATATTGCATTGAATTCCATTACTGGACAAGGCTCAAACCCTTTGCACAGGGCACCTTAATTTCCAACAATTTTGTAGTAGTGAGGAAGCTCAGCCTCTGCACAGAAAGTCAGTGTGGTACATAAGGCTTCAGATGATTTGGGGTTAGGAAAATTGATAGTCTCATTTATAGGTATGCTCTAGTCCATGAAGCCACATCCACAATAGAGATGAAACAGCTTGAATACTGGAAAAATGCAGCTTGGTGAGTGACAGGGCTAGCATTGGGATTAATTATTTTTTCTTGTCGTGCAGTCTCAAGATTCGGGCACAAATCTTTTCTGCTGCCAAGTCCTTCTGAACCAGGAGCACCTTGTACACTTTAAAAAATGTTGCTTGTGTTCAAAAATATTAGGACCTACAAAGCACTGTATTTTGAGGCATATCACTTCCTTACTCAGCTTCGACACAAAGCTGAACTAAATATGATTCAGAGAGAGTTTGCCTAACCCATCCTCTTGCAGATGTGAAACCAGGTAGTGATTTTAGTTCATCATCCTGAAGACAGTGTGCATGTGGAGCCTTTCCTCTTAATACACTGGATGTTCCTAGGGGGAATTCACCATGCTGGATAGGTTTGAATAAGAAAATGTATAAAACATCTTCCAAGGACTCATCTTGTCAGTACTCATCAGAGCAGATGGTAAATATAAATAACCTGTGGAGCAGTTTTTCTTTAACCTGTGCCCTCCACTTGTACCTTCACAGAAGCAATGCTTGTCCATCATGACTTGGTTCTCAAATATCACGTTCTTGTTATATTGAAAAAGACTTTGGGAAATGTCCTGCATGCTGCTTTACAGGGGGAGAAAATTAATAAAAAATGACTGAGTTGTCCCTCAAAAAATTGGTATTAACTGCTCCGCCACCATCTGTCAGTGCTCAGAGGAACGTGTTCAGGGTATTCAAGTATCACAGAAGCTTAGTATTTTGGTATATACTGGAGCCTTGATCCAGCAAAATGCTTAGTGTCTTCAGCTTCCATACAATTTCCTTAAAAGAGAGAGCATGGAGCCCCTGGGTTGCAAAAAGTTTGTGTTTCCATTTGTTAAAATTTTATACATATCTCCTGGATTGTGTTGCATGTGAAGGGCTGTGAGGAATGGAAGCTTTAATGCGCATGCACATCCTTTTCTTGCTTTTTTTTTTTGCTCAGTGCTCCTTTATTTGTTAAGGAATTGTAGTGTTTCAAAGTTCCAATATGTAAAGCTATTTGCATCTTTTACAAACTCGGAAGCGTGGAGATTAACTGCCTCTTCCTGCTCAACTCCATGCTAAATGACACGTGCATGGTGACAAAACGAGGGTGAAGTACCTGTTTCTATACTTCAGTCAAGGTATAGAAAGGGTATTTAGCTTTCATAACTTCCTAATACTTCTAAAGAAAATGTGACTGTTGTGTATTGGATACGTTCTGTCTCAGAAGAATAATATGTTGGAAGCTCTGATAGTCTTGTCTTTTAAAAACATGGAAATTATGTAATTTGATTATGCGCCAGTGACACACACACAATCCTGGTTAAAGCAAATATGATTGTTTCAAGTATTAATACTCTTCCTCTACCAATAATTAGGGTTAGTGGGACTTACACAGGCATTTCTCACAGCATGCAGGAGGCAAAAGGAGACAGGAATTGGGGTAGACTTTTTAAGGAAGCAAGCACAGACCCTAAAAAGCTGCACAAGTGCCCAAATGGGGCATGGCATTCATGAGCAGCAATTTGGATATCCAAAATCCCTGCACTAGACTGAAGATCAAGTTTCCATTATTGTCCTTTTGAAAACATTTGGAAAATGCTGCTACCTCATGCCTATTGATCTCCTTATTGAAATCAATATTCATATAATGAGCTCTGACGTGTTTCTGACCTATGTAAATGCAGTGAATTCTTGGAATGGGGAGTGGTGAGGGAGAAAACTCTGGTAATGGAAATTTAAGGATCTATCTTAAACCTGCGTGAGAGGCAGGTACTTGAAAGATGTCTCTCCTAAGGCAGAGGATGCTGTGGTATACCTAATTTTGATCTTGACTGCTTAGGCATTTTTAGATACGAGACAATCTTTACTTATGCAATCACCTAGTAATAAAAAAATAAAATATATAAAAATAAAATATATTGAGATCATATCTTCGTGGCAAATGTGGAATGGTACAAAACTGAATTAACCCTTGGGTGATACAGTTGGTCACCTTTTCTGCTGCTGAAAAAGTCAAGATGAAGACAGTGAATATAAGAGCTCATGTCACAGAATCACATGGGATATGCTGAGTTTGAAGGGTTCCACAGAGATCATTGAGTCCAATTTCTGACCCTGCACAGGACATCTCAAGGATCACACTCTGTACCTGAGAGCACTGTCCAAACACTTCTGGAGCCCTGTCAGGCTTGGTGCTGTGACCACTTCCCTGGGGAGCCTGTTCAACCTGCTCAACCACCCTCTGGGTGAAGGACCTTTTTCTAATACCCAATCTAAACATCTCATGGCACAACTTCAGCCAAGTCCACATTGCCTTAGTGGTATGAAGAGAACTTGAATGTAGACTGCAAAGTTGTTCAAGGTAAACGTACTATGGGTTAATTTCAGAATACAGCAGGAGGTTCTCATGTGTACATGTATCAGGCTGTGGCTGTTTTTTCTTCTGCTGTGGTCTTGTAAATAAAGCACTCTAGAGAGATCTGGGGTATATTTTTGGCACTGTTACTGCTGTTCTGGATAGGTTTGTTCTGATAGAAAACAGTTGATTAGGTAAAGGTAACCTGATTATTTTTCTGTGCTAGTACTGAATGTTTGCACAGCAGTAGATGTAGTGCCTGTGTTTTTGGCTTTGTAGGAAGCAGCTTAAATTATGATGTTCTCAGTTACAACAATCTAAGCTGTTGATCTAGAAGTAATTAAAGATGGTGAGAAAATGCTGAATGAGATCAAAGCTGATGATTTATTTACTAAAGACAAATTGTTAAAACCTGACACCTGGTTTTAACAGGGTAGGCTCACTATTTAGCAGGTGTAGGATGTCTAACAGGTTTCCCACATGGGAAATGATTTGTGAAGGCAGGCAACAACAGGAGTTGAGAGAAACACAAAGGGGCCAAAGAAGCAGTTATATGCCACTGATGAAAGGGAGTGTGGCTACAAATCTTGGAGGAAGATTGCTAAGGGGTTTTCCCATCTAGGATTGGTCTTTGATGGTTTTTGGTCCAATATTCATCAGTGATACTGTCAGAATATTCACTTTTTGTGCTAAAGCTAGAAAAGCGTGGGATTTAACAGGAGAACTGGGATTTCACAAAGCAGAAGAGGAAGGCACTGAAGACTGGAATAAAAAACCCAGAGGGTTTTACAACAGCACAAAATATGTCCAACGCCTTGTACATCAAATACACACCTAACAAGGTAAGAAAATATGATTTGTGGATGGGTAATGATAAGGAGGGGAGGGACTGATAGGATGGTTCTGGGCTAACCAAGGTGAGATGGCTGTAGGAAAAATAAATATTGCTCTAGCCAAGGTAGATGTCAGTCTGTGCAGGGGTGAGGTGCTGCTGTTGTACCAGGCATTGGGGAGACCTCACACAGATCTGTTCAGATATAGTGCAGAAATTATTCAAATGCAAAAGAGGCACCTGGAAATAATTAAAGGACTGATCCGACTGTCATTCCAGAACTGAAAGAGCATGGCTTGCTTAGCCTAGCAGTATTCAGTAGTGATATCATTGTTTCCTATAAATCTATCAGGAGAGCAAATTTCTGCAAGAGAGGCTACTGTCAGCACAAAGCCGTGGATATAAACTGCGAACTGATTTCAGCTGGAAACCAAGAGACTTTTTCTTTGTGCTGGTGCCCACTGGGACAATGAGGAAATTCCTCCTTTGAGCTTCTTTTGGCTCTTACCTAAGGGGAGAATGAAACTTGACCGGTGTGCAAAAGGAATGGCAGGGGTACTTGAACCCACTGGGTCTAACCTCCATAGCCAAGTGGAAAACTTGGAAGGCATGAGAGGATGCCTAAAAATACCTGATACCACTAAAATACCTTATACTATTAAACAGCTTAATGGTCCTTTACTGAGTAGTCAACTCTCTTCTCCCCAGAAATTTGGGTGAGGAAGAGCACTGTTCTAATTGCTAAACTAGTCTGGCTCAGAAAAGCACCTTGAAAGCAGTTAGAAAAACATGGACACCACATGGAAGAAAGTGGAAAGCTGGCTGGTGGTAATTACTACAAATCAGAAGATAAGGATAATAGAAACTTGACATGGAAGCAAAAAGGTGCATGGAGAAACATGTGGCTGGCACTCTAGAGGTTAGTAAACACAACTTTTTATAACTGCATTAAGGAATGAAAGGTATCTCAGGAATAGTATTGGTCTGTTGCTGGAGAGAGAAAAAAACTGGAGATAAGAAAGCAGACCTTATCAAGTAAAGTCTCTTTTCTGTATTTGCAGTAAAGGTCAGATGGTCATCATGTGATGTTGATCTGGCTTTCCATTCCAGCAGTGTGAAGGTTGTCAAACAGCAACATCGAGGTGGATGCTTCTGAAGTGGTGGGGTAGAGGGTCTCAAAGATCTGCTGATTTGTTTTTCAAGAACTGTCCAAGCATTCACTGAGGACTTGCTTGATTATAATGTTGAAACTTGTGCTTAAATTACAGTGAGACTATGGAGAAACCAGGATGATGCAAAATTAGGGCAGGACTTGGTACTGCATGAAACACTGGTAAGATTAAGTCTCAGAAGCTGTTTCTGAGCAGCTGCTCTTCCTGAATAGGGAATGAGTTGCCAGCAGGATTTGTTGGGGTTGATTCTTGGCTCTGAGACATTTACACTTTTAGTGACCTGGCAGAAAGAACAAACCATAGCAGGTAACATTTTCAGCAGGGAACAGAAACACAGACCTGGATCACAGGGGAGAAACATGCTATGTGGAACTGAACAAATAGTACTATGGGAGAAAATAGCTCCAGTAGCAATTTACTGAAATTGTGTTGGATTTTTTCATTCATGCTGTTTAAAATCAAAACGTTTTCCTCCATTAAGCACGCTTCAGACAGCAGTCGTGCCTGTTGCCTTTCTGGAACATATAAATAATACCTCTGGAATCATCTGATGTGGGTTTCAGCTTGTCTGTCATGTGCATCTCCTCCAGATGCTTGAATATCCTGTGTTGGTTGAGAAGCAAACTGTGAGGTTTGATGTTGACCTGCTGTTACCACAGTAGCTATTTGGATTCTTAGAGCAGGGGGCAGGTGTCCAAGCTTTTGCCTTGCATGACTATTAATGCTAAAGGGTGTAAGGGAAAATGGCTTTAAAATTCTTTCAGAATGGTTCTAGTTAGCAGGGAGAAACAGTTTACTGCAGTGACAAAGACAAGACAACTTCTGATCTATTAGTGTCACTTTATCAGCAGCAAATGCTGAAAATAATGAATTCTTTCCATGTCTGACCTGGCCCTATATGGTGCTGCCAAATCATTTTTTGCTGTCATAGAAGGCAACTGGTGTAATGCATCTCAGTCTGAAACCTGACCGAGCTCATTGGTTTTCAGCCAGTTTCTGCAAAGCTGTGGAAATCAAAACACAAGTCCAAAATCTGAGTTAGGTAAGTTTAAGTTCTTCAGTTTAAGCAGGGGGAAAAATAATACAAGTTTGGCAAACTGAAAAGTTCAAAATTACCAGGGATTAGTGATTTGGTGAAAATTGGTATCTTCTAAGTAGAAGGTAGATAACTGAGACACTTGGTATAGCCTTTCTTCTTGAATTCTATTTCCTATAATATAAGGATGTCTTTTGCCTAAAGTTGACTTAAGCTGCTGGTTTTGAGCAAGGTCACTGATACAGGAAAGGCCCCTTGAACGCATGACGTGGAGGACTGTTGTAAAGACAATCAGAATTAATGGTACACAGAGTTAGGGATTAAATTTGTACCCCAAGGGTTGCCATTCCTCTCTTTCTTTCTCAGTACTTTGGCTTATGTTTGTAGCTAAATTGTTCTTGCCTGACTTCTAAGCTTCAGAGCTGTGAGCTTGATTTTTGCCTTTCTATTTTTTTGTTCTCCTCTCATCAAGGTTGGGTGCAGCTTGCAGGGCCCTATCCCCCACAGCTATCCAGGAAACAGAGCCATACAGCTGCAGTAAAGCTCTGCATGGGCAGCAATTAACAAGCAAGCAAAATGCAGCTTGTTTTCAATAAGCTGCAAATGCTAAACATTGGGTCAATCTTTTAAATTTCAGAAATTAACGTACAAAACTTACCACAATGCCCTTAGGTATTTTTGAACAGCTTGTGAATGTAGGTATAGGTGTTTAATCCCAGAATCCATTTAAAAGGGCTTAAATCCATACATATGTACAAATGATGAATTAAGTGGATCAATTTTGCCTTATGTGTATTCATCACCATACTGTTCATTAGCTGAACAAAGAAAATAGCTTCAAGATTTCAGATCAAGAGTCTATCAAGGTTTGGCAAGCTGAACAACTTATGCAGAAGCTTGGCCTCGTGGGACATGAATGCTCTGGAGTGACCTTGAAAGCGTGATTTTGCAGGACAGAATGGGCAGCAGTGTCATGGCTGTAGTGCTGTGTGGGTGGGTGTAGGAGCTTGGGTTTGTTAGCTGAGCTGTGACATCAGAAAATTCCCTGGGGCCGACCTCAGAGTACAAATACCCTTGGTGAAACAGAACGAAACCACAATGAACTGTGGGAAATGTTAAATATTGCCTGTGGCCCTGAAATGCTTCATTTTGGTTAACTTCTTTCAATATTAATGACTTTTGAAAGCAAAACATTGTTTCAGCACAGAAAAGAAATTATTCAAAAACCTTTAATTGTTTTCAAGGAGAGAAAACACATCAAAACTGTGTGCACTTTTCGAACCACTTAGCAAGTCATGATGTCCACATGGTGCTAGAAATCAGGTTTTCTGGTAGCAGTATAATTCCTGCTTTCATGGCTGGGTTGTGGAAGCTTGCTAGAGGAGGAAAAAGAGGGAAGAAATGGGGTTGAAAGGAAGGATTACTGTTGCTGTCATTGATGGGAGTGGCACCAGACAGTGCCATGGCCTAGCAAGTACTTCTGTGCTGACCATACTTAGTTCTTGCCCTGCTTTCAACCTTGGTCTCTTCAAATCTGTATTGTTTTATCCAGATCTGAAATGTGGGAAGGTTTGGAGGGAGGAAGAACCAAATCTTAATGATCTGTAGCTAGAAAGGGCTGCTTGTCTGGAAAGCCTTGCTCTTACCAGAGCTCACCTGAAGCTTCTACTGAAGCTGCCTCAGCTAGGCTGAGAGACAGAGTGGAAACACGCTAATGTTTGAGAAATTTAACTTGAGGGTGCCTTGACATGAAGTTTGGAAAACTTTTTCCTGGTGTTTTCAGAACTAAATAGTAGGAGGAGGTGTACGTAAGTGAAAATAGTCTATTGAGGCAGCAAAAGAATTTTCTGTGAAAGTAGTGAATAAGCTCAGAAAAAACCAGCACTATTACTAATTGTTCTAATGGAACGCTGCTGCATGGTGACATTCAGACTGACCAACATCTACACTCTGCAGCTGCACTGCAACTCAACCAATGTCTCTTCATTTCGTTGTGTAATTCATCCCACCATCGTCATAAGTCTGAACTACACTTGTAACCTCGGCTTCCAATATGCTGAATTGGCGATAAAATCAAAGTGGGGGGAGAAATATTTTTTGCAAGGAACAGACATTACTCCCTTTTGACAAGAGACAAATGTTTCATTCAAATGCTGCATTTCGCATATTGGAAACAGTAATGAATTCTTGTGCACCTTTCTCCCTAGTTCACAATGTCAGCCCCAGGCGTAGAGGCACTTCAGGCTTTTCTTACAAAATTAAATTTAATGTTACACCCTCCAGTGGAATGATGCATAAATCAAGTGTTTGATTTGCATGGACTCTAGTGAACAGCCCCATTCTGTGCAAATATAAACCCAGACTTGAATATTATGTCAGGGACAGGAACAAAGCAATCTAGGGTTTCCAATGAGAGTCTGGTACCAAGTGTAATTCAGGCTGGTATTATGTTGCTCTCATGTCAGGGCTGTTATTAAAATTCTTAGGTTTTGCCTCCTTTTTTTCATCTCAAAAGAAAATGTTTTTTCTGACCTTCTCGTATTTGGGCAAACCAGTATACACCAGTGCTATTTATACACTGTCTGTGAGGAGCTGAGATGGAATTGTTGGAGGGTTTTAGCTTTCTCTTAGATAAGCAGCAAGGCCAGCAGGCTAGAGGAGTAATGAAACAAGGCAAAGCAAAGATGGTCATGGAATAAAAATGCAAACAGAAAGAAAAAGATTAGGTGGGTTTGTACCCTTTTTGAAAACAGGTCGCTTTCCATGTGAGTATTCAGAGCCTGGACCAGGTCAACAAATTAAGGGGCTAGAAGGCAGCAAATAACATTCTGCTTGAACATGCAAATGTGTTCTACACAATACAAATCCCCCTGCAGGGCTTTCTGCTGGAGCCAGGCTGCTGGGTACTGCACTGCCATGTATTTATTACAGATGGCTGTTCTTAAGTTCTTCGTCGTGGTTGTTGGTTTAGTGCAGTGAATTGTAAACACTGAAATTTTGATTGCTTTGTGAGCCTGAAGTTTGTTGATGAGACGATGAGTTTCTAGCTGACCAAAAAATTCTTTCCACGGTACTTATGTATCAACTCCATCGGACAAAAACGTGCCACTGTATTAAAACTTAGCACTGGATTACTAATACAATTTATATTCTAACATTAGGCATATAATTCTTAGCAACTGAATATTTAGTTTAGTCTTGCCTTTGTTTCCAAACAAGCAACACGCAATTTACTTGGATCAGTCACAAACTGCCCAGAAATCAAACCTGAACATTCTCCAATTCCCCTTCACTAAAGGAGGACATCTGCTGGATCTGCTTCTTAACAATGACCAAGACCTGTCTGAGGCTGTGGTACTTGATGGCTGTGCTGGTTGCAGTGACATGAATTGGTAGAGTTTAAGATCCAAAGGGGAGTGAAGCCGGCTAACAGCTGGATAAAGCTCTGATTGCAAGGGAGTAAGCTTTGATTATCCAAGGATCTGCTTGGCAGAATCCCATGGGAAGCTGCTCTGTAGGACAGATGAGTCTTGGGAAAACTGTCTGACCTTCAAGGATAATCTTTTCAACGATCAATCAACTTTGATCCTGGGGTGCAAGAAAAACAGAGAATTTCCAGATGACTTGAAGCTTTTTGCCTTACTTTGTCCCTGTCTGTACAATAACATTATTTTTTTAATGGATGTGATATTTTCCTGCTGCCACATGGGCAGTCATACATTTAAATAACATTTTCCAAAGCCTTTCACTGGGCAGTTACCATAGAGGTCTAAAGTACTGTTAGCCATCTACATTTTCCTTCTGTTAGCATTTTCACTGTGAAATGTGCTGAAAACATCCTGAAAGGTCAGAGATTCTGCAGTATGACCTTGATGCAGCAGCTCACTTTGATTTAATTATCCTTTACTGATGTTATGGAAGTCAATAGGACATTCATTTTCCTGTATTAAGTACAAGTTAAGTGTTTTGATGGATGGGAATGCTTTTAAAAGTGTATTTTAAGTTCCACACCTGCCTAAGTGCTTTGCTGAATTGGAGCCTTGGCAACTTACTGTTTTGATTGTCATCATCTATGTGATGGAACTTGGAAAGTTAACTAGATATTCTCAAGCAGGTGAGTGATATCAGGTGCTTGTTCTCTTAATCTTCAGGTTTTTTACAAGCTTTTTAACATTGAGTCCTAGCTTACTGAACTAGGTGCTGTAGTTGGCAGAGATTGCATCTGCAAGAGGGATGTGACCTCAGCAATGACAAATAAAATGAGGATATAGGTTAATATTGTGACTAATAGGTGATTCATGATACGAAAATCTTTGAGAATGCCAGGACTTGTAGACACAATTGCCATGTAAGTAGTTCATACAGTCCCCAGTGTATGTGAAATATGCAGGTAACATCCTTGTCACATTTTATCTGTACCTAGGCTTAAACATCTTTGGATGATGCTTTTGTGTCATGCCACACTTATTTGGGACTCAGCATTTTAGTTTGGGATCCCAAAGCGCTTTTGGTGTAGATTAAAAGAAAAATAGACTGTCGGTCTGTATGAAGACCAATATCTTAACTTTTACATTTTATATCTGTCCACAGGTGCCTTCACGTAAAGCATGCTGGAATTGTCCTGCCAAAATTTCATGAAAAAAGTTCATTGCTGTACAGCTAGGAAGGATGCATCACTTGTAAACTGTGTTTGTAGTCCCTGAGCAGCAACTGGCCCTTCTCAGCCAATTCCACAGTTTTTATACTGGGAATGACACTCTCTGGGAGAGCTTTGTGCCAGTTCAGATCAGCTGCTCTGGCCATGGTCCCTCTTGGCTTCTTTTGCACTTCCTTGCTGGCAGAGCACGGGAAACAGAAAAGTCCTTGACTTGGACTAAGCACTGCTCAGCAAAGCCAACACACCAGCATGTTATCAGCATTATTCTCCTGCTAAATCCAAAACACACCTACAGCTACTGTACCAGCTACTAGAAAGAAAATTACCACTATCTCAGCTGCAACCAGGACAATCTGGTCTCACAGAGTACAGCTGTGCTTTAATAAAAAATATTTAATTAGATCCCATTGAGATCCAGCAGTCACCTTGAAAGACTTTACTCCAAAAAGCATGGTTCTCTGTTTTATAAAAAATATCATTGAGCAACATCCACAACTGCATGGCTTCCAGGGCCACTTAAGAACAAATACAACTTTAGTTGCTTTAAGATTGTTTAAATGAGCAATCTAGTTAATGAATGTGATACCTGAACACACATGGTAGTCTTGTGTACAATCATGACCACTGCACAAGTTTTGGCTTGTACAAAGGACATGGCTACTGTGATTACTGGGAGCTTGTAGCCACAGGGATGGTCATATTGGAAAACCAACCTTATCAAATGGTTTGAAATTCTTCCAAAAGCCAGCCCTGTGTGTACATTTCCAGGCTCTCATTCTTACCTCACATCCCTCTTCTCTCCTGGGCTTTTGCTACCATTTCAAAGGCAAGAGTTTGGCATCCGCCACTTCTGTGGCACCCTTTTGTCAGGACCAACAAGAGAACCATTCCTCAACGGAGATTAAAGACTTCATCTTGGAGGAAATCAACATTTGATGTAGGGGTTTGTGATGTGCCTAGAAATCAGGACCATGTCATCTTTGTGATGAAGGGAGGATGTGAATGGCGACCCTTGTTTGTACTGAATATGTAATAAATAATATGGATCATGGGAATCTGTTTTAATCAAAGTGGGGAGAAATTTCAGCTTAAAAAGGTAATGTAGAAAAAACTGTTTTTATCCACTCTACCTGGTAATGTAATATCATAAAGTACCAAGGATCTCATTCTTAATACAAATGGGAAGAATTCAATTTACTTCAAAGAACAACCTTAATAACATCCTTGGAAGGCCTGACTTGCTTTCATATTTTCTCATAAGAATGACGGTGTAGTTTAGGGATGTCATCTCTAATAAGTTTATTCTAAGTTGGGAATACTGAACAGGAAAAAAACCCCACAAAAATCCCCCCCTCAGCTTCACCATGCGGGACCTAATAGATCTATGCAAGTGCATGTGCTGGTTCAGCCCACTGAATTGCATTCCCTGTAACCAAGTCTCTTCTAGTAGACAAAGTATTGACCTTCCAGCTTTTTAAAGTGATCTTTTCCATGTTGAATCAGAGTCTTGTTTTTAAGAGTTTAGAAAGAACTTGGCTCAGGCTAAGTGTAATGATTTTTGCCTCAGCAGTTTTCTTATTAAATTCTTGTGGAAAACAACTGCAAGGTTATTCAGTGAAACTAGCACAGAGTATACCTACCCAACTAGCTCTCTGCTTTTATATTCAGTCATGAAGACTGATGAATCAGAGCCAGTTGCGGTGGCAAAATCCAAATGTAGATATTTGCTGTCCTTGCTAATGGGAGAAAAATATAGTATAACGTTGGCCTAAAGGCTCCAGCTGTGATTCCTTCGTAACTTGGAGTCCGTTAAAAAAAGCCTCAGTCAGCAAGATAAGTTAATTTTTTTATGACCTTTACAAACTGTTTTAGACTGGAACTTGGGAACATCTCTTTAAGATTAAATGTTTAAATCATTTTGGCCCAGGATTGCTAAGCATCTTGAGGACTCCATTGTTTCAGAAGAAAACCCCAAAATCTATAAAGAAATTCTGTTTGTGACAATTATTGTCAAAGGAATGATGAGCTAATGTGGAATTCCAAGGTTTTCAATGGGTCCCATCACATTACTGATCTATTAGAGGGGAGCTGATTTCTCTGAATGTTGGGCTGCTCAGGTTGTGTGCTTGGTCACCAGTTGCTGTTCCTACACTTAAAAGCACTTGGAGGAACAAATTGACTTGTCACCAGAGCGGTCACTTTGTCCTGCCACAGCTGCTGCCTTGGCCAAAGAAATCGAAGAGAAGCACAAACCTCACAAACCTCTCCTCTGTGGAAGTGCACAAGTGTAAAACACTGGGCTGCTTTGAGAAATTGCACTGGAGCCGAAGTCGTAGCACATCAAGTGAAACAGGTGAGAAAAAGCAGCTGAGACTTCAGGTGGACTTGCTGGCTGTCACAGCTCAGCTCCATTCCAGTGCTTTATAGTCAAAGCTGGCTCTGTGCATATCTGCATTTCCACAGTTGTAGCAGAGGATGGATCATGTCTCTGATAACAGTACCTCTGGAACAGCCTGCTGCATGTCAGTGGAGCTAGTCTCCTGTGTATAAAAAGCTGTTCGCTCCTTGATGTGTGAGTTGATTAGTTTTTAAACTAAGCTATTTACATTTTGTTTTCCTAATTAGTGCTCAGAATGCATAAAGCAACATGGCAGTAGTAGAATATTGGCAAATTAGGTACCAAGTATATTGTGTTGTCTTTGTTTAGGGGATGAGTTCAGCTAAAGATTCACTGTCCAGAGTTAAATACTGGCACTGTAAACCCCCAAGTACTTTCTGTACTTTTTGAGTTTTGTAACTTGAAATAATATCTTTAATCAACAGATTTAAGTGGGAAAAGTAACTGTGATAGGAAGAAGGCGCCTTTTCCTTGTCTGACCAGAATCTGAGATACAAACGAGCATATTAAAATTTAGTATATTTTCTCCCAACTACATCAGTCTAATGAAAGACATTATTCGACCTACAAACCTTGCCTTGCCTTGTTCTCTACACTGAGCGTTGAAGTGGGCTGGCTTAAATAGAAATGTTTCTTTTCTTACCATGTCAAGCCAAATGAAATAGATTCACCTTGTCTTTCTGGTGGCTGGAATGATGAGCAGCTATCCTGGCTTGTATTTTATGAGACCACAGGCAAATAGTTTAGGATTTCTCTTTTAACTTGCTGTATTAACTTGTTGGTGTCTAAGGTTGACATTTTGCTCTCATTTGATTCAAAGTCAAGAAATGGGTGTATTTAATCAACAGTTGGAAAGTGTGGTGGTTACAATACTGACTTAAAAGTAAATTTAATTTTTCTTTTTGTACTCTGAGATTCCTTCTTTTTGCGTTGGTGTTTTGGGGTTTTTTTGAAGGATGTAAATGGTAGCCCATGGTTGCTGTTTAATTGCTTTGTGGTTTATAACTTGATAGCCTCATTTGATCACACTCCAAATCAAAAATCCTGTTTCAGACTGAATACAGAAAAGGACACAAAGGTTCTGCACAGCACTAGCAACAAACGATTGTGCATCTTTTTGTGAAAATAAGACTGGATAAGGAAGTTTCTTCTGCTTTTAATTTACATACAAGAAGTGTCTCTAAATATAATTGACCCAACCAGGCACGACTGCTGCTTGTAGTGCTCTTTAGAACACTGAAGAGTGACTAGAAATGTACGGCCGCATCATTTTGTGCAGAAATCTGTACCTTCTGCACGCTGCTGAACAATACAAAATGTGTTATTGATCATATACATGATTGGATGGAGGTTAGTGGAGGGAATACCCTCTGTAAATTTCCTTTGATCCTGCTAAATGTTGTTACCAGTGTGCTACAGGAAATAAGTGAGTGTAATGATTTTAGAGTGGCGTTATTGTTGGTTATATCAAAAATGAAACACTGCCTGTGTTCCCTTAGCAGACTTTACGGTAGTGCCGCCATGAAAGATCTGAAGATCATTATTTACTGGAAATAAAAGAACAAGGCAGAAATCGATTACTACGACACTAGATTTATGTCTCCATTGCACTCTATATACATCTCCTATTTGTTCTAACTTCATGGAAGGATATTTAATACATAATGGAAAGAGGCTTTTGCTTTTGATTTATTTTTTGTTTATTATTTTTGGCATTCCTTGGAGAAATTCTGGAAATCAATACTTGGATGTGAGTGTGCCTGGATGTAGGTAGTGGAAGGCAGCAGCAATTGATGTATCTGTGTGTTTTTGTGCTGACGTACATCTGGCACACTCAGGACTCTGTTGTTGCAGTACAGTGTGCTCAGCCTAAGTGGGGAGAAAATCATATTTCTTCCATCATCTGTTTACATAAAATGATCCAAGCGGCATAGATAAATTTGGGTAGTTAAGTTCAAGCTTGGAAATCTGTCCCACTGAAACATTTAGTTGCCTGTGTACATATTTGTAGCATCAAGATGAGAGATGAAGACAGGTGATGGAAAGCATGAGCACAGACTGACTTAAAATGAGGCAGGGGATGGTGGGGGATGCCAAGTGCTGAGAAATTTAAAAGTTACAGGTTGCTTGAAAATGGACATGGCTTCTCTTTCTCTGTCTTTTTATCTGATAGGTGGCACTTGGTTGACTTTTGCCCTTGCCCTAATTCCAGTTGAGCATCTTAGATGTTACAGTTTCTGCAGTCATGTGGTAAGGGTAAATGCAAAACACCGCTCTTCTTAAGATAAAATAGTGGGATTTGTTTCAAAAATCCTAAAACTGGTCACATGCTGCAGCAAGATTAGACTTTAGAGAGGTTTGAAAGCAAGTAAGTTCATTGTCCCACAAATACCTTTTGGTAAGATACCATGTAAACAGTGGATGAAATAAAAGTAGGATCAACTAGCTGGCTGCTTGGTGCATGGAAAGGAACAGATCAAAGGCAGGGATGCAAGATGTCATGACACAGAGAGCCACACAAAGTACCCAAGAAATAGTACAACATTACCTCAGATCCCCTGCCACCAAAGCTGTGCTCTCACAGGATATAAAACATGAACAAAAACAACCCCCTTTCCCAAGCAAGCATGTGCTTTGGAAGTTTGTTGCTACTCCTTTTTACTCCTAATGTCTCATTCACAGAAAGGCTTATTAAAGCTTCCCGTGGCTGTGTATAGTCTGCATAAACCATGATCTTTGATAGTGGTCAAGACCCTTATGGGAGCAGTTGCTTCCTTCCTGCAGAGAAGGTTTCAGTGTTGTGTGCCTGCAAAACCAGTGACTGAATCAGTCACTGAGGTGTGGCAAGACCAAATCTGATAATTGTCTGATACCTGCTCCCCATGTGGTGGGTAGGACGGAGGAAAGGAAATGTTTTGTGATGTCTTCCCCCTCCCCCAATTTAAATAAGTAATTTGAATATTGTTGGTTCACATTGCAATAAATTTAATCTGTGGATCACTTCTGACCATTCATGTTATCGTGGATGGTTGGTCATATGATACAGCACTGGACTTCACCCAGGAAAAACACCTATTTTTTTAATTCAGGGGCAACTTGGAAACCCTGTACTTGCATGGCTTTGTAAAACATTAAAATGCTTCCCCTTCTGCATAGATTAGTTTGTGAGAAGGGGAAAAAGCTCATGCTGTTTCCCCAGCTGAAATGTTTATTCGCTTTGTTCCTTGTTAGTTTTTAATTGTGATTATGAGCAGCAGATGGCCAACCTCAATAGTCTGGTGTTTTCCCTGTTCAGCACTGACCAGTGCTAGGTCAGATTATGGATATTGTCTGTGGTTGTGCAGTTCTGAAAACACCTCTGCCTTGCTAAAGCGTCTCTCAATAACAATTTCTAGCTGATGCATACAGCTTTATGAAAAAGAGTCAGCATCAGCTGAAGTCTAACACTGCATCTCCACCAGGGCTTCCTGGAGCAGAGCGATCAATATCCTCAGTTAAGTTTATGAGGATGCTGTGAAACCCTCTAAATGCAGTGGCATTCTCTTCAACCTTTCTTGTAGCCCATCAATTACAGACTAAAATGTCAGTCTTACTGTAGGAAAAGTCCGTCTTCAGTAAAGATTTTTTTCCTACTTTTCCTGCTGCGGGGTGGGTGGAGATGTTTGTTTTGGCAGGATCTGTTCCTTTATAACAAAGCTTGCCAAAAGAGCCAGAGGACAGCCCTTCTCTGTGCATGTCTTGCTATTTTATTTCTGAATCCTCTCTGGTAAATCAGGGGTATTTTGAGCCTTGTGATTGTCTGCTCCAAGTAGTGAAACAGCCAGTGGTGATGCACAATCTGTACTGAGCTGGCAGGGAATAAATGGAACTCCAAAAGTAAGTGCTACATTATGTTGTTAACAATTTCCTGCTTTGCTGTCATTCCTTCTAAAATAATTCCAGTTTTCCATGAAGAACTCAATGAGGTTAGAAAACAACTGCAAAGGGAATGCCTGTCTTGTTCATGTCTTAATATTCTCTTTGCTCTTTGAGTATGTATGCAAAGCTCCTCACATATCTGGTTGTCTGAATCCCAGCAAAGAAACAGTCCTGGTGTCCGTGCCTGGATGTTTCTCTACCCCAACTGTAGCGAGGCAAGAGGCTTCAACAACATTACATGTCTCAGCCTCTTTGGAGCAGAGCTTTTGGAAACTTACTTCATTAATGTTCAGTTATTTTAAAAATTGTCAGCATTAGCATAGTTCCATTCACCCTGGTGCTCTGGCTGCAAGTAGAAAGAGTTTGTCTATTGCTGAGCAGTTCTGAATGCAGCTGTCTAATGTTTTATGGAAAAACTGTCACCAAATGCACATGCCTTCATGTATATGCATAAATTAGTTGAGAAGTTCAGCAAATAATAAAGGGGATGGAATGAGAGGAGGAAATACAAAGCAAAAATCTTGAAAAATACAGTGGAAATGAGTAAACACCTTTTTTTAAAAACATGAGTAATTCAAAGCTAAGAACTTTATCATCCTCTTTAAAATGGCAATTTCTAACCCTGAATTCTGAGTGAAAGCCTTTTTACCAGAGTCAAATCTCACCCAGGGTACGAATCATCCGTGTTAGGCTGGATGTGAGTGCAGAACTGATGTTCCTTCTATTTTTTTCCCCTGTGAACAGGATGTTTTTGTCCTGTAAAACAGGTTTTAGGACTGTGACAATTTACTTTCCCATACCTAGAGTGTTCTGAGCCCTGTCTTCCACATTATACTCAGGAGAGTTGTCAGGTAGCAGCATAACCAAAGAGAAGGTCAAGGTGGATCAAGTGGACGTTTTCATCTTCTCTTTTTCTGAGGCTGTGCCCTTGGAGTCAGCAGCTGCCAGTGGGTTGCTGGCATTGGACTGGAGGGAGAATTTTATCTCGGTAGCTTAAAAAGACATGGGAAATGCACTGAAGGAAGGGATTTATGTAAACAGCAAGTAAGCTGATGGTAATTTGGTATGAGATCTTGTTGTGTGTTAGGTTAAGTGGAAGCTGCTGTTTGTTAATGACTTGCCAGCCTCGTGATTCCACAAATGGATTTATTACGACGTACTACTCTGAGGACAACTGCCCCATTAGCTTTGCTTCACAGCTCCTCTGCTTGGGGAAACCTGGCATCAAACACGATGCCAAAAGCAATCGGAGCTATTCCCAGGGCAGGCAAGTCTCTTGTGCCTGTGCCTCCGCGAAAACCTGCTGCAGCACAGCTGGACCTCTGCCCTTTGTGCTGGTGCTGTGACGGCAGCTTTCCTCTCTCCTGTAGTTTTTCAGAACTAAAACACAGGCAATTGGATTCCAGACAATCCCAGACTGGAGGTGTCTTTAAGGACCAGATCTTAGCAATTCGTTAGCACCTCGTTAGGGGAGGTTGGTATGGGATTAGGAGGTGTTGGAGAGGGGTATTGGCCAAAGCAGCAGATGGGAACAGAAAGGCTGTGGAGAAGCTCTGATTTTCTCTCAGAGGGATCTCAGTGCTCCTCCAGCTCTGTCACTGCACCATCACGATGGCCAACTCACTACCCTCTCTGGGTTATTATGCTCCAGAAAACAAGCACATTTGTAATGCAACTGTTCTGCCTTGCCTGGCGGTGATTATGGGTACTTTTGGACTCATTCTGGAATGAGAGCTGGAAACACGTCATATAACTGGGTCAGGGGAAAACAGGCAGACTCTTGTTGTGCCCCATCAACCAGGTATGAGGCTACCACACAACTTCAAGAGGGAGGGGTAGAGAAGCCCCTCCAGAGGGGTGTTTGTTTTGGTTTCCTTTAGTTTAGGCAGATTTCAGTTCTAGAAAAGCCTTATTATGTTCCCTTAATTTTACCAGTTTTAGGGCAAGCCATGAAATATTTCAGTTCTATCTGTTTAGAGGTGACTGTAAACAAGTGAAAATGTAGGATTAATATTAAAACAAATTAATTGTAACCATCAAGTTCATCGCAAAGAAGTACAGTACCTTGTGCTGATACACCTCAAGTGGTCTGTGTGTGTATATACATATATATGTGTGTATATATATATATGTATGTGAACACACATTTTTCACATCTGCACTTTCAACTTAGCACCCAGAGCAGATCAGCAAGTTAAATTCCGTTCCAGAAGGGAATACATACTGTCTCTAGATCATCCTGTGTGTTAGAAGCCTGGCACAGTTCCAGTTTGGATTACTTTTGTCCTGGGGTTTTTTTTGTTGTGAGGAGGGGAAGGACAAACCCTTCTCTTGGAAGTACTGCCAGTCACGTAAGGGGTGACACAGACCTTGTGCGGCACATGACAAGAGGTAGGCTCTTATATGGTAAAAGTTGGGAGGCTGTAAGGAATCGCCACACAGACTAATGAGCTTTTGTATGGATGTGTTTGAAAAATCACTGTGTGGTACCCTACTTGGCTGGATATCCTTTGTTCTGAAGAGCAGCCGAGGTACCATTTTTCCCCGGGAGCTCCAGTAAGCAGAAGAAACCACCACAATTACAGCCCTTTAATCCTGTCACTGCATAAAGACAGCAGGATTTGATCAAGAGCAGTTTGTTGAGGAAGTATTTCTGACCTGGAAGCACAGTGTAAATGATGGTGACTCTTCCCTGGTTCCTTCTTCTTGCAGGCTTCCTCTTCAGGACAGGCTGTCTGTGACACCATGGTCATAATTCAAAGCGCTTTCTAAATAAATTATAAATAAAGCCAGTGAAGAGTTAAATGCAGCATATATTAGATTTCAGTGATGAAGCCTCTGATTAATATAATGAAAAGCCTGGTTTAATTGCATTACTTTCCATTAGCTCCCATCTTCCTTTTTTTTATAATTGTTTCTAAGGCTCTGTGTACTTCATCCCTGCTGGGACTGTCATCCCACATTTATTCAAGTGGGACTTCTGCTTTCAAAACTGCACCTTTCATCAATCTCCTATTAATTAGCCAAATGCCACATCATATTATACGTTGATGCATTCAGTCAAGCATGTGCCATAACGAGAGGGGAGCCCACGGTCTGTCCAGGCTCCTCTCAGGAGCTGGTCATTGGTATTCCAGGATAAGTCCGCTTACTGTAATTTGAAATTGGTCTGCCGTCCCATTAGGAATCTGCCCGATCAATACCAAGTGAATTAGAGTTTCAGTGATCTGATTAACTCCCCATTATTTTCTACCCTGGCTGATTTAGAATACATGATGAGACAATATTCCAGTTTCTTTGCTTTATCCCAGTTTAAATGAAATATAGACATCTGAGGAAGCAGTGGCTGTGCATTTGATTTGGCTGTGGTGTTATAAAGTCAAACACTGTGAGTGTCTGCCCCAATTTGACAGCGGGGGGTGGGGGCTGCCGTGTCACACGGAGAGATGGCAGGAGGCCAGAGGGAACAGGGGCATTTTTCCACACTGCTCCTCCTTTCTGGGTCATCCATTCTGTGCCCCCTTGGTCGGGCAGACTTGGGTACACTTACCTGACTTAGGTACACGCCGAGTTGGTAGGTGGCCACACCATTTGTGGCCCTACACAAGTATTGGTGTGTAAGCCAAGATTGAGGTGGAAAACTCTCTGCACAGAAGATGTGCAGTGGAAATGTGTGATTTGCTCTAATTCATGGGATCTCTGCCATCAGGAAAGAGGAAAGTTAGGAAATCTCATCAAGTTCTGTTAGGTCACAAGTACTTCACCTTCAGGGCATGGATGATTATTTTATGTTGGCAGCTTGTGGATGCAACCGCTAAATGGAGTCTCCAGTTACAGTTTTATTGCAAGTATATAACAATGTGAAACAGGACCAGAAAAAAAGGCCTAATTTTGTGAGTCCGAAAGGTAGATTTTAAATGGAAAGCTTGCTAGCTTTGGTTCATTTGCTAATCTTGAAATTATGTTAATAGGTCCCACTTACCAACTCTCTTTTTAATTTTTGCATTTCCGAGGTAAAAAGGCTTGGTGTTCTTACTGCCAATTTTCTTGGCAGTGCATGTTGATATTGGCCTGGGGAAACAGGGGTGAAAAAAATAATCCTGGTGTGCTGCAAAGAACTGTATAACCTGATAACCCTAAACTCTGTCTCAGTGTTCACTGCTTACTGGCTGTGGAAAAGAAGTAAGGTAGAAAAGATTGCCTTTGCAACAGCTGGAGGTGTTTCAGCAAGGTATTCTTACTAAAGAAGTTGCCCCTAAAAAATCAGGCCTTGCCACCTACACACACAAAAGACAAAAAGGAAAAGGTTTCTCATCATGCTCCTCAAAGAGAGGATTTGGACCCAAAGCTGTATTTCAAAATGTACAGTTTTAACGTGCCAGTAGACCAGAACTAAAAAATACTTGAAAAATGAAAAAAATTATTTGGGGAATGCTGCAGATGCATTTATTTTAGGAGACAAAATCTTGTTTGTATTCCCCTTCAAGGTGTTCATAAGTGTCCTAGCCCCTTTAATGCATTTCAGGGCATCAAGTAATGAGCAGGGCTGCACATTTTGTGTGCCAACAGGCAAAAAGCAGATCATAATCTGCTTAATATGTGCAATGTGTATATTAATATTAATTTCTCTCTTTTACAAATTAATACAGATTTGCTGAGTAGTACATGTATAATGCATAAATACATACATAAAAGTTTAATGTGGACATGCTCTCATACCTTCCATCAGTGTACATTGGCATAATTTTAGTGTTTCTTCATGGCTGCTTCATGGACAGCTTGCAGGCTGTGACTTTTTTGGGGATGTCATTGTTTGGCGGAATTGTGTTTGTTTGTGGTTGGTTTGTTTATTTTGTTTGGGTCCTTTTTAGTTTTGTTTCTTTTTTTGTTTGTTTGTTTTATGTGTGTATATGTTCATGGGGTTTTTTTCTTTGAGAAAAGAAAATATAAGACAGAAGACTTGCAAATGCCAAGAGCTTGAGTCACCTGTGGGCAGTGAAACCGAAAACCCGGACTCCCAAAGTTAAGCCTCTTCAGAGGTCCTGGGGCAGGATGGGATGATAAAGCTTTGTACGTAGCCCACTAGAGGGTGACAAAGCCTAATGGTAGGGACAGGGAGGTGACACTGCGGGTCCAGAGCCCTTGGCATCCTCCTCATCTGACTGGGGTGCACTCCCTGGTCCACCCACCAGACTTAAAATGTCCATGTTTAATGCCATGAACCATCCCTGCCTGAGAAAGCTGAGCTGAGTCTTCAGCTCGTGGGTAACAGCCACCTCATGAATCTCCTCAGAGCATCATGAAATGGAGGAAACAATGGAAAAGTTACAGGAAAAATTATTAGAGCAGATGCAGGACAGCTGACCTGGTCCCCAGTACCATATGCAAGCACTGAAAACAATGCTTTACAGGGTCAGTTTTACCAGCAAATAAGACAAGGAGCTGCACAGAGATGGCCACAAACTAACTTTGTGAGCCAGTGGCCAACTGGTCTGTTCCAAACCTGCTGGAGCTGGTGGGAAGCTGGTCTGTTGACTTGGCTGGGCTTTCAGTCATGACCACAGCAGAAAGGCACTTTGTGGTGTGTTCCACCAAACACAGCTCACCCTTGGGCTGGAAGGAGAGCATCATTTCTTGGGTTTGGGGCGTTTACGTTCATGAAGATAAAAATAACACATTTCCAGGAGAAATATTGCAAGCTCTGGACTGTGTGTAGCTTCATGTTTGAGTGCTATGGACTGGCTCAGTATTTGTCAGGGACTGAGGCAAGAAAACAGGAAGGGGAGAAAAAGAAGTGTTGGTGAGCATTTGGGTAAAATGTTGGGCTAAACCAGCAATAAAATAATTTTATAATTTGAAAGTGTTGCAGTAGCATTAAAAAAGGGCTAGTCATCTTTGGAATTGTGCAAACTGTGGAATCCTAAAAAAAAAATCTGTAAGATTTGTAAAAAGTTTGGGACAAATTTCAGACGTGATTTATTACTTCAATGTTTTATTATTATTTCTGAGAAACCCATATAGGACTCTATTAATTAAAACTCAGACTGACACTTTGGCTCCATAAGATTTAGGAATTAGTGTGATTTTATCTCATTAGTGCATTTATTGCAGTGTTCGTCCTTTTAATTAAGCGTTAAGTCCCTCCAAGGTGAGTTTTATCATCCCATAATGCATCTGGGCTTTCACTACTTGTCTAAATACACATTAGGGGATGACAGCCACTTTGCAGAAAGTGTTATCACTGAAGTTTGAGTCTTTTATTTGTCTGCGTTTGGGTGATAGGTTTCTTTAGGGGCCTGCTGCAAGGAAACACTGTGATGTCAGTTGTGTCTGTGTGGGTGAGAAGGCTGAATCCAAAGGGCTTGAGAAGGACCTGAGCCAGTGTCCAAAGAGGTTCCCACTGGTCCTGGTGGTCTCTGGAAAGGGATCCAGGATGTGGAGCTGAGCACACAGCAAGGAGTGTTGCCGTACCTCACATCACACTTGAGCTTTCCAGCTGCCGTGTCAGGCTGGTGGTGAGAGCCATCTCCCATGGCCAGCTGAGCTGGAAAGAGGCTGCTGCTCCTGGACGTAAGGCTCAGATCTCCTGGGATGCTCAGGCCTCTGCTTCCCATGTAAAATATGGAGGGATTGAGCCAGGCTTCTGTGGTGCCAGTCAGTCATCACTTCAATGGAAACAAGGGAGTGTCTTTTATGCATATACACACGTGCTATATGTACCTACCTTTGTGTATATAGATGTATGTACATGTGAATGTATAAAAAATTGGGCCATTTTTGCCCCAAAGGATTTGCAGTGCTAGCACTTGAAGAACACCGGGTGAGCACGCAAAGAAGTGATGTGCAGTGACCAAAAAGAAGGTTTCTATAAAGAAATTCTCCCTGCAGACATGCTCAGCTGTGAATACAGTCCTGTTTAAATAGTTGTTTGTGCAGTATGGGTATGTGTATATCTCTTGCAGGAGCAGAGGTGATATCATCAGGCTATTTCAATAAACCATTTTGCTGTCACCAGATGGCAATGTAATGATATTTTGCCATTATTTTACCTTGATATGTCACTGCCAACTTGTGCTACTTGGTGTTTCCCTACAAACCCTCACTAAAACAGTTAGGTTTTTAAATTAAAATAAGAAAAAACAACAAACCAACCTTTTCTGTTTCCATTTTATTTTGTTACTAACTTCTTTCTTTGAAAGAATAACTTTATTCATTTCAAGGAGTGCAAGAATTAAGAAATGAATTTTGTGTGTCTGTCTTAAGGGTACAAACCTCCCAGGTCAAATAGGGAACCTTGTGATTTATTGTCGTGGCTGTTATTAACATCAATATGAAATTTTTTAAAGTGTATCATGACTGTAAAATGAAGGAGTTGGGCAGCAATGCAGACTTTTCTCAGTAAACCGAAAAAGCTGAAAAAGAGAAGATTGTTGATACAAGTCAGACTAAACACCTAGAAATTAGGCAAAATTATTGCCATTTGCCTGAGCTGTGTTACTTCTGACTTAGTGGGAATTGTGTGCAATTTAATAAAATTAAAACTGGGGAGCTGGGGTAACATCTAGAAAACCTCAGCAAAAAAGCTTCTAGCTGGGATATTCTCATGTTTTTCAATCTAAAAAAGAAAAAGATAATAATTTTTATTTTTCTCAATGCTAGTACAAAACATACCATTAAAATAACCAACACGTGGTTCCTGGACTGGTCCCGGCACTTTGAGACAGTTTAGTCAGAAAATTTGATGCTTTTCTATGCAGGTGTAAATCAAAAGATGTTCTCCTGAAATAAGTTTGAACTGTGTTTGCATGGAAGTGCCCTGAGGAGCAACTGAGTCACATTCAGCAGTGCTTATTAAGCAATATGGGGCATTTGTGATTTAGTGCTGCCAAATCCATTTCCCTAAATTTCAGTTTTCTCCTCTGTAGGCAATCCTAGTGCTCTCCCCTAGGAGAGTGATAAGATTACTCTGTACGATTGCAGTGAAGCTGTAGTTAGAGGTCCAGGTGTAGGGACTTGCCCCCTCCTATATAAAGAGATTATCAATTCTGAATATAATCTGAGGAAAAGTTAACTTGCCCTGTTTCAGTAATGAAAAGTCACCTATTTTTCCAACAAATTACAAGAAAAGGTTTTTTATTGTATGAGAAATCCAGCCTAGCACTCTGCACAGGGTGCAGGAATCACCTTTTGATCCCAAATATGGATGCTCAAGTTTGTAAATTTAATAAAAAAGATAAAAACCCCATGGCAGTGCTTATACCAGAAGCAATAAACTCTGATTAGATCTCACTATTTTTGTATCAGAGTCTCTTTGGCTTACACAGAGGTGAGAGCTCTGGATAACGGCTTCAGACAAATGCTAGAGCATATGAAGTTTAAAGACCCATTCAGATCTCACACTGTTTAGGAAATTAAAATAATCAAGTAAGTTTTCTGTCACTGTCCCCTGTGTGTTTTAACTGTCTGTGCCCTTCCATCATTCATTCCTGCATAACTGAAGCTGTATCTATGCTCCTATTTCATGGTCTGAGTGTCTGCATATGAGGAATATCTCCGTCAGCTCATCTTTATTAACCTATAAAACACTGAAGAGTCCTAACCAAGCAACCAGATACCATCAAAACATCAGAGGTGCTTCTGGTATTTGTGTCTTATTGTTGGCACTTACAAATGAGGAAAATTAATATTTAAGGAGTACAACAACATGCTCGTCATGCATTTCTCAGCACAAGCAATTAAAGAAGTGGAAAGATTAGGGTGAAAGGCAGGGAGGACCTGTTGTGTTTCCCCAGGCAGACTTCATGGGCTTTAAGTGCTACTAAAATGCAAGTTGGAATTGTGCAAAGACAACTGATGACTAGTTGAACCTCGAAACTGAGATTTGAGACAGCAACTTTTACCAAATCACCTTCGTGGGTGAAAGAACACCTGTAGAGATTACTGAGATTGTCTGCTCAGTAATAAGCTCCTTGATATGAATTAGTTTGAAAGAAACAGAAATTAGAAAGTCTGCAGCTTTTTTTTTTAAAGCCAGGGAAATGTTCTGTATTCAGTTTTAAATTTGAAAGAAGGCGTATGATAACTTATAAATGCTTTTGCACTGAATATTCTTAGACTTCAGTTGTGGTTTGGACAAGAAAATTGCTCCTGCTTGCCTTTTCTCACTGTGTCTATTATGTGAAGCTGATGAATTTGCAGAAATAAAATAGTTCACCAATATTCTGTGCTATTGCAAAAAAAAAAAAAAAAAAAAAAAAAAAAAAATTAGTCAGCAGGTCTGGAATCCCTTGGGCCCTGGACTTCTGTATTTGAAAGCCACTTCCTGGGTGAAAAACTCCTCATGCTGAGCTGAGGTGCTTGAAGCTTTGAGTGTTCCTGCACTGCATGTTTCCAGGCCTTTATTCCCACTGTAACTGGGCAGCATCTTATCACAGAGCTGCAATTTCTCTATTTTGCTTGAGCAATATCAAAATGTTACACCTGCTGCCCATGCTGCTTTTGGATAAAGCCCAGGACACATGGCTTTCTGGGCTGCAGGTGCACGTTGCTGGGTCATGTCAAGCTTCTCCTCCACCAATACCCCCAGTTCTTCTCCTCAGGGCTGCTCTCAATCCCTTTGCTGCCCAGCCTGTACTTGTGCTTGGGATTGCCCTGACCCAGGTGCAGGACCTTGCACTTGGCCTCGTTGAACTTCAACTGGCAAATTGCCTCAACTGCAGTGCTTGAAGCAGCAGAAGCCTTCAGATATGTTACATGGGGTTGTACGTGTGAGGGAGGATTGTCCTCTCACAGCTTTTGGAGAGGTCTATTTGCAGCAGCAAGGATGGTGCCTTACACTGGAGCAGCTGTGTGTATACAATCTTTTGTGTAGACGGCATCAACTCAATAGAGAAAATAAGTGCAAATATAATCACAAACCAAGAAACACTTGCCTGAGAGGATAACATAAAGTGAGTCTGAAAGTCACTCATAAAGGACAGGATATTAAAGACAGTGGTGGGGAGGGGGCAGGCTATTAATCCATATGCCAAGTGGGTCTTCTGCAATTGAACATCTTCCGGCAGAGACATTCACCAGCCCAAGCATAGCGCTTGGCCTGTCTTCCACCCCACTCTCTGATTTCTGGGGAAAGAGCAGTAAATATTTTGCAGGAAAGTGTAACTGGAGTAAAGAGGATTGAACTGGAGCAGTTCAGGAAACACTGAGTGTGACAAATCCTCCTGTTCATGACACAACCACGCTTTCTCTAAAGCTGTATAGAATTAGCTCATCCTAAACATCTTAGAGACTGTTTGTAGACAGAATTTAGGGCAGATGCTGGTTATTTTCTCATAAATTTGAGAGAAATATTACCAGATTCTCAGGTCATGTCAACAGACTCAGGCTGCTTGGAGTCAATGATGTGACAACACTGGGAGGCAGATGGGGACCTGGACTCTCAGGTTGGAACCTGATCTGTGCTCTATGCTTGCCTCTGGTTTAGGTCAGACCATGAGGGAAAGTTTTCACTTAGTCTCTGAAGAAACAGAGTTGTCTTTGCCCATCTCGAGAAAGTGGCTGCCAAACTTGCTTTTGCAATTTTTGAATGAAAAGGTATCAGAGAGTGGGAGGATGGGCTCCTACACAAACTGGCTTTTTATTGAATTTTTGTTTACTCAGACTCCTGTTAGGTGGAGACAGTGAAGCCCAGGTGAACATGCTCAAGTTGCCTGATGTAGCCCGGAGACAGCCAGGATGTGGTGTCACTCTGTCCATCCTGGTGTTTCTTGTCTCCCAACAAACTGAGGGATCTGCTCCTGTGGCATGCTGCAGTGTAGACACATGCACAGCTGGGGCTTGTGCTTCACTTCCCTCCCCTTCCTACCAGGGACCATATAAAAAGATCCTTTGTAAAGCAAGTTTATAAATAATTTAATGGTAGATATAAAAAGCTTTTACTTTTTTTTTTTTTTAACTGGCCTTTTTTTGTAAATCTGTCTACATGAAAAACATTCCTAGCAAAGTTCACAGGGAGAAGGCTTAAAGTTATTATTAGGTACATAAATTGACTGCTTTCTCATTTATATGCAGGCAAATTTCTTTAATTTATTAATCTGATTTGCATAGAAAATTATGGCACTCATCACTGAGAAGTCTCATTTACGAAAGGTTTTTTAAAGCTGTAACTAATTAGAAATAGAAGAAAATACATAAATGTGTTTAATTTTTTACCTTTCAAAACTTTTTTTCTTTAGATAAAAAAAAAATATTTTAAAAAGGTCCCTATTGCAAGAATCTGGAGCTTATTTGAAAATTGCTTCACCAATACATATTTTGTCTTCTTATATTTAATTCAGGACAGAGGAAAAAGATTATTGAACTTAAGTTTTAAAGTTCACAAGGGGGAAAAATAGCTTAGAGAAACTGTTCTGTGGTAATCTAGGAAGACACGTAATTAACTTGGGCTTCATTTAAAACCGTAGTGTAAATCTTTTCAAAATGAATCACAGTCTCTGCTGAATTATATCTTAGCCAAGTTTTACAGTCAAAAGGCTCTTAAATCATTAAGACCTGTCACTGTGAGAGCTGTGGTAGTGTTTTCACATTCTCTGCAAGCTCATCTGCTCTTGGACTTGAAAGTCTTTTCCCTGGGTCCATTTGCTCTAGCAACAGCTGGCTGTTTGAGGCAGCACATTAGCAGCTCACAATTAAACAATATTCCAGCTAATTTGAGCTCGGGCAGATGAAGAACATCAGTGACGGTGAATTTCCTCCCTCCCACCCTCTGTTTGTTCTGTTTTAAAAAAACTTTATTTTACTTTGATTGCTCCTTGGAGACAAGGTTGCTAGAATTCTCTCTTCATCGCGGTGTCCAGCTGAGAAATTGTTCTCCCATCTTGCTGTGGCAAAAAGAGAGAGCATTCAGCCCACACATGCTGCAGATGTGCAAGGGGGCAAACTGGGGGAAGCAATGACAATTAAAGAGCATATGGTCAGAAATAAATCTGTACAGTAGCGCCAGTCCATATTAATCACAAGATTAGAATAACAGCATATCTGTACAAGTAGCATGCTAAATCTCCTATTACATTTACTAGCCTTCATATATCTGGATCTGCATGTTTATCAGGGTGTCTTATATGATATACTATATGAAGTGAGGGAGGATTTATAGTATGTTTTGTGTAAATGGGCCTGATAAAAACCGAAAAAAAAAGGGCTGGTAAAATATTAACATCTGGAAAGACGTATGTCACTGGAACAGCACACACCAAACAGGCGTGTGAATGTGTGAAAGAACAATGGAATTAAAGCTTTATCTTAGCAGAGCTGTAGTGTGTCAAGCTTTTCACACATCTGGGTAAAGATGTAGAAAGTTTTCATCTCAAGTTTAGCACTGTGAGGAGGCTTCATGCCATAGCATTGTCATCATGTTGCTTTGAGATCTTGGGGGTTTGTTAGTGGGATTTAGTGTAGAAATAACTTCATATTTTTTTTTAATGGGTCTGTTCTGCTCTGGATAAGTGTTCCTTGGGGGGACTGAGGAACAAGCAGAACAAAACCAGGGGAGATTTTCAGCGCGCATGAGTTTTATCAACCGAAACAACACTTTTAACAGGTCTCCTTCTATTACTTGTGTTCTGCAAGGAGTGAGCAGGAAGGGGACTGATGACACTAATTGTAACATGACCTTTGTACCCTGGTCTGTGTTAGAAGCGCATGGTCTGGATTGGGAACTGGTGCTCCATGTGCAAGAGTGAAATGTAAATTTTGGGAAGTTGTAACACTGTCTTAGAGCTTAAGCTTTGAAAAACCCTTTCCAAAATGGCTGTTCTTCCATCACCCAGGATGGTGCAGATCTCTGAAAAGTCAATTATCTGTTAAAAATTAAACCAGTGTGACTCTCTACTGTAAAAATTAAGCACTTAAGTATCCATGATAAAATAGATGGGATTTTCCCTATCAGCACTTCCACAAAGCTGCAAAGTTGCTGTAACCTGGGTCTCCCAGAGGTAACACGAAAAGGGATAATTCCCCTTGCAGAAGGATGGTGTCCCCTGGGAGGCAGGTGGGTAACAGGGATACTGGGTTGAGAGCAGCAGCCACACCAGGCAGAGTTCTGGGTGTTGCAGCTGTCACAAACTGTTGGGTGTTACTCAGCCTCAAGTTTGAACCAAAGGAAAACCCTGCTCTAGAGGAGAAGTTCTTTTAGGCTACCAGATTTTCCCTGTGATTCTAGGGATTTTTTTTTTTTTTTTTAAAGGATAAAAAGATTTCCATTACCCCATTAGTAGTGGGGTAATGGAACCTTCAAAGGAAGCACCATGACGTCTCAGGCTAAGCCATAAAAGGAGATGCTCTGCATTAACTCTGAGACCTACTCTTGTATTCCTCAGTCAGACACCTGCCCTTAATACCTTGCTTCTCTTCACCTGGGTTGTACTTTTTGTCTTCATCACCTGCCCTTCAGAGTTCCGAGCAAGCCTCTGCATTTCTCATTTGCAGAAACAGTGTTATCTGGAAGGAAATATAATGAATACACAAAATATTATCAGTAGTACAGGGTGTCCTTGTCACTGGCAATAGTCACACCCCATTTATAAGCTTGTCTCGGTGTGGCTGCACATGCCAGGGCTGGCTTGTGCAGCATGGGAACGGGGCTGCTTCAGAAGCACTCAGAATGCTAGTGAGGTGTCTGATGGAGACACACTTCATCCGACAGGAGAGATAATAGAATTGCTTTTTTAAAATCAGCTCCCAAAATAGAGAACTTTTTGACTTGATATTTCAGCAGATATGGAATTGTTTATCTGCTTAGCAATTCACACAATCTCATGAATCCCTCAGACTAGAAACACCACAAAGGTGCCTCTGTCTGTGTTTGCTGCTGCTCTGCCACTGATCTCCATGTTTTATCTCTACCCTTATTAAGTAGCTATGGTAAGAGAAGAAACAAAAATTTCCCCTGCTCAGTTGGGCACCTCAGGTTGTCTACAGTCTTATGCCAAATTTTTGAGTAAAAAGGGGATGCAACTTTCCTTAAATGAAATATTTTTAAAGTTTTGCTGGTAAAAGCACCTGCAGAAAACTTTTCAGATATTCTGACAGCCACTTCTCTTGAGTTGCATCAAAATGTTTCTGTAAAAATGATAACTGAGAATGAACGTGCTGCATGCTTGAGGCTGTGTTGTGATGCTGACAGGTTTGAGTACAAGCAGAATAACTTATGAGGGCTGAGCTGCTCAAGCAGTACTAAATTCCTCAAAATGGAAAGCAGTTATTGCATTGCTGAAGCTTTCTTAGGTGGACAGGAACTTTCTGCTGGTCAGCATCTCATTTTTCATGCCAAGTCTTCTGTTCTTTCCTGTTTCCTCCCCAGCACATGATATGTGTGCAGCAGCATTCCTAGATTTACTGTTTTGCATCTGAATGAGGAAGCAGCTGCTGATGCTGTGATGATGCATGCAATCTAAGGCTGCCAGGTTTTTATTCTGGTCTGTGGGGGTTTTCTGTGGCTTCTACTGGGAAGCTTATTGGGCCTGGTCGGAATTTTAGGATGGGCTGGGGACACAGTTAAAATACAGTTAATGGGATGTCTATGTACTCAAGGACTTACAAATGTTTGAAATTAACTAAACAAGGTCCTGATGTGGGTAGGAGAGATTTTTTTTTCTGCACGACTGGCTTCATAGAAATGTTTCTGATAAGTTTCTTTTTTTGCGTGATAGTTTCTGAACAAAAGTTGTTTTAAGATTATAGTGTTGGTACAGAGGCTACAGCCAAATAGATGGGTTTGCATTATGACTCAATTTTTGTGGCAGAATGCACAGAAATTGGTCCTGATTAAGAAAATACGATTTTATTAATCAGCGGGCTATCAATAAAAAACTCATATTTCACCCTTTCTTTGTTCTTTTCATACTTTTTTGAGCTGAACATTGCTACTGAGGAAGTGCAATTCAGCCTAGTTATGGTCCCTGTGCCTGTGCTGGGCACTCTGCCTTGTAGTTGTTCTCTCCAGGCTGAACTCTGCCTCGGTATGGATGGAACTCCCCCAAAAATGTATTTTCCTCAGTATGTGTGAAATGTGGGAGATTTCTGCAGTAGAGTGCATTAATCAGAGCTATGAAAAGGAGTATGAGGCTTCATCTCCATGGGTCTGTCAAATGGAGTTTATTTGTGGTGAAGCTGAAAAAGGACTCTACATGCTGCAGGGAGTAACAGGATAAGAGAGAGATGCAAAAGTTTTGTGATTATTTTCAATAAGTTACAAATGCTTTGCTTTTACAAAAACAATTTGCACACAAATGCGAATAGAAGTTCATCTTTAAATAGCTAAAAAGGTCACTTCTAGCCAGAACATTGATCTGTCTGCTTGTTTTTCTAGACACAAGTGGAATAACCTCAGAGTTGCTGTATTTAGCTGAAATTCTGTGGTCCTGTCTAAGCCTTGAGCAATATCCAGAGCTCTTTCAGTTCCACAGTCTCCTCTTCAGGACCTGTTTGTTCACCTCAGCTGATAGTCTGCATTTCTTGTCAGTCTTTTTCATGGTGAATGTAGCTCTTAAACTGTTGGTATGGCGAGTGGGCTTCCTCTCCTCTCCCCAGCTTTCTCTGCAGAAGTGTCATTTGCTTTGTGTGCGAATTGAGTGTTTTTAGTTAATACATCCCTATGCAAGAGTAGAGGGATCTTTAAGCCTGATGTGCCAGTACTGATGTTAGAGAAAAAGAAATTTCCTCTGCCTCTTGGGTTGTCTGAATTGATGGGTGGATGAGTACTTAAAATTTGCTTACTGCTGGTCAAAGACATCAGGCTAATGATTTTTGTTACCCACATAGAAAATACGAAAACATGGGTCAAATTAGGAAACCTAAGAGTTTTCTGACAGTGCAGATCCCACTAAAATTAATGTGAGGGTACATCCTGTCTCAGTCTTAACCTGAAGAACTTGTTCTGTGGGTGAACAGCTTGTTAGCCTGCATGAACCCTGTGTTTCCTCCTCCAGTGGCTCAAAATGCCTGTGGTACTGGTGCAGAGCCACATCCAAAGAACAGGACACATATTCATGGGACATCTTCCTTAGGAGTGGGGTGGAAATCTGTATTTTTTTATATTGGCACTTAAAAAAAATGGATTCTTATAAGGAGTGGTATGAACAGCTGAAGCAGGAGGACTGAGCAGTATCTTGACTTACAAGCTGCTGTTTCAAGGTGAGAGCATGTTTGCTCATGAGGTCAGATCCAGCAGCAGTGCTCTGGCCACTCGTACCTTCCATCTGACTCTGTTGTCAATAAAGTTTTAGAAACAACAAGACACTCCTGTGCAATTGCAATGGAATTAGTGCAGAAGAACTCTTCTGAGATGTATGAAAAGAATTGTAGCTTATTCTGAAGCAACTGCCCTTCAAGTTAAATTCTCCATCCCCCTGTGCAGCAAAGAAACTGTCAGTCTCACATGAGGCAGGACTTATGTCCTGTTGCATAAATCCATGCTTGATGTTGATCTTGTATTTAAATGCATTGCTGAAATCAGTGGCTTTTGGATAAGACCCATGAAGAATTGTCAGTACAGGAGGAAAATGGAGCAATGGTTCTTTTTGTAGTGTTAGAAGTACTGTGTTGGTTCTGGCGATAGCCATGAAAAACCAATAAATGCTCTATCATGGGCCATTTAAAAAAATACAAACAAGCCAAAACCCATTAAACAAACCAAAAAAACCCACAAAGCCAAACCAGACCAAAACCAATTAAAAAAAAGCCCGCAACCAAATAGAAACCAACCTGTGGCAGGGTTCATCAGTACCCATTTTCCAGAAGGATGAATTGAAACACAGAAAAGGTCAGCAATCTGACATTACCTTGTGAATCAACTCAACATGCAACTCAGAAGCCTGTCTTTGGGTTCTTTTACTTGAGGAGGAAGACAGCTTGCTCTGTAGGAAGGTGTCTGGCTTCCTGCTTGGAAGGAAATTAAATTAGCATGGCAGTATATGCTTTGTACATCTGCTGTGTAATATGCTTTGTGAAATGCAGACATCCAGAGCAAGGATGCAGATGCTCCACTACTTGCAGAAGTTAATGACAATTACCCCAGTCTTTGATGGCAAATGAAGTCGTGAGGCTCTCGTTTCCACAATCCATCATGCCACCGGAGGCTTACTGCGGGATACTTCATGACGGGCTGGTGAGAAAAATATACAAACTCATATGCTGCTGTTGCAAATCAATTCTGCAGCAAAGTGGAAATAACTCTTGTACCAATAAGCAGTGAGGCCTATGAAAAAATACCCGCTTTCTGAATTTTCAACTTGCAGATAACAGGAGAAGCCATCAATCATGTTAGAGAGCTCCCATTCCAGCGGTGTTGTTCTTAAAGACACACCAGATGAAATCGGACAAGACCAGAATATGCAAAGCCCTCCTCCTTTTTTTTTTCATCTTGCTCCTTTCTAGGGAGTTGAGCATGAGAAAAGACCTTTTTCTATTTTCTTTTCCTAGTTTTTTTAAAACAAACCAGTATCCTGGCAAAAGCATGTATATTGGTTAAGTTTGCTGTCAAAATGACTAATTAATTGTTTCACAAATGGCTATTAAACGTACATTAATGAGATACTCCCTTTCTTTTGGCAAATAGAGATTCCGTGGCATTTCTCTTTCCTTGGCACCCCAAGCTGGCTAAAAGCATGCACAACTCAATCTCACCACGTCACGAGGTGTCCGAAACTGTGCTCCAGCTGAAGAGAAGCAAATAACTGTGACATTTTAACTGTCCATATTTCACTGCGTAAGTTCAGAGCCGCTTCATCATTCCTTCAAATCTTCTTTTGTTCCTTTTCTGTCTGCCTTTTTTAGGTGTGTTTGAAGCATATCCTGGGTCACAAGAAAAAGGTTCCAATGCACCCCATGCCCAACACACTCAGATGTGTTCCCTGTTGTCTTGCAAAAAAGAGATGATTATCTCATGGGTAGCAGATAAAACCTGAAACCTACTAGTCATGCTCTCAGCATCCCTTGAAATCCACCTGCATCGCCAAAGTGAATAAAAGAAAAAGGACATCATGCATTGGGATACAGTTTCATTTTGTCATTGGCAGAGATGCAAAATACTCTGAGATAGAGAGTGTCAGCCAGATGAAGTTACACTTTCCTCTTTAATATAAATTCACTTAAGGCAAATTGCAGGACTAGAAAGCCTAAGGCATTTTGCAGCCATTAATTTGTTGGGTTTGAAAAAACCTGAGTGCTAGTATCTTGATCAAGGTAACATAAGGCTCAAGCTTGAAATGATTCTCAAATAGGCCCCAGAAAACCTGGTCTGTTGCTGTCTGTATCCACAGACTCTTCAAAAAGTTAAGGTAGATACACAGTTCACTCCACCCTGGGGGTGTGCTCTGCTGGTGGGAGCTACTTGAGAAATATACTCTCTATATTCAAAGCGGTTACCAGGACATATTAAAAACCATTGGCCAATCCTGTTCACAATTAGCCATGAATTAAATTAGGTTTTTGGAAATGCAGCAAAATCCACATGTTGAGGAGTGTGAGTCAACCTCTGCATTGGAATTGTAGTAGGAAATCCTAGAATATTATTTTTTAGCTTGATCTGACAAGAGGCTGCTAACATAAAGTGCCAAAACACGTTGGTTTTTGATCTCATTGGATATAGCAGTTTAGCAGTTTGTGTGTTGCCATGTGTAAGGTGTAAGGATGTATCCTGGTAATTTCTTAGCACTGCTTTCTTGTCTTCTCCATTCCATCACTGCCAGTGGTCTTTTCTGTTTCCTGTAGCTGTCATTAATTTAGCTTCTTTGTCAGCAGTCTAAAAAGGGATCAACTCCTCATGCTTTGATGTGTGGCACTGCTAAGAATAGTGTCTCTAGTACACTCAGGTTTAGCTACAGCAGGAACTGATGGAGACCTTCTTAAATTGGTTCTTCTTAGGGTTAGAAAGGTTTGGCCAGCTGAAAACACACACCCTCACGTGCCTGCTCTTCTAGGTTTTCAACATGTTCCAAAAGTGTTTGCAAACTGGCTGAGCGATCAGTAGCTATGGAGCTGGTTTTTTAGAAGCTCCAATCAGTTGATGAACAATATGAAAGCCGAAGAACAGCTCTGTACTTCCAGTGGGTTTTACTGCTGGCACTTCATATGACCTTCTCTGGTTAGTTCAAGAGGCAAGTTCAAATACATCAGGAAATGGAGTAATACCAAATACAGCTGTCAGATGAAACTCTCTGTCCAATTGATGAAATTTTAATTTACTTTGCTCTTGTCCTTTGCAAATGGTTACCTTTCAGTTTTCCCTACACTGGGATTCTGTAGATGTTCATTTTCTGAGAAAAATGTATTTGTTCTCTAAAGGGTACCACAGTGTGTTTTCTTCTGGCAACAGGCTGATGAAAACAATAAATTATTCAATCCGAGAATATCTAAAACGATGACTCACTGCTGATTCCTGGGTTTTAGGCCTTGTTTTCATTAACTTCTGCATTAATAGTCCAAATGTGCAGTTAGATTGAAATCTCCTGTGAAATTGCCCTGCTTTCCTCAAATTGGGAAGCCCTCAGCCTCTAGAAACTGTTGTGAGATGTTTTTCCTCATTCTGTGAAATAAAATATGGTCTGCGTTTGACAAGAAAAGATAAATCTGTAGCCACTGGTTGCCACCCCTCCCTCCAAAATAAAAAACACTGCAGTTACAGCCACAGCAAGGGTAGGAATTGTTATTAAAGAAAGCATTAAAATGACCTTCTCCCAACTGTTTTGCTTTCTCCGCTTCACCTCTTTCACAATGAAAGCTAAGAAATAAGTTCAGAGAACCCGTGCACCAAGTACACTCCCAAGTAATTTTAGCTTTCTCATCCATAAGGGAAGACTAACACTGCAGGTTACCACCATCACAATAAATTTGTTTTCACCTTGCATAAATGAGACAGTGTAAAGTATTGCTTCTTTGTGTGTTGAAATCAAATACTGTGGTAGATGAAAACACACATCCATTGTACTGATGAAACTCTTCTGAGCCATGCAGGTGAGTCAAAGCCTCCAAGCTCTGTTCAAAGGAGAAACCTTCAATCCTACGAGTAAGCCAATTTATTTCAAAATTATCTTTGGAGAGGAGATGGTAAATAGGCATTTGAGATGCAAATTCTGGGTTTGTAACTGTGTGGTTTGTGGCCAAAAAGTAAACTAATAGCGCATGACCAGCATTTTTAAGATACTTTGCAGAGACTTTAGGCCATCTTGGTGTGTTTAAAATGTGGCAGCCTCCGGGACCTTTGCCAGGGCCAGTGGCAGAGGCCCTGGTGGTGGAAGGCTCCCATCTGCTCTTAAGTCTTTGTGTACATTTTAACTTGTGGGTAATAAAGCTCAGCATAAAGCACAGCCCATGTGGTAGCAGTTGTGGCTGCTGCAAAGGGCTGCTTCAAACTTACCTTCCCAATGTGACCTGTGAACGACTAATCTGCATTGTTGTGCTTTTCTCAGGTAATGAAGGACTTTGAGGCTTTGTTGGCTTTTGTTTTGTGTTGGTGTTTTTTTGTTTAAAGGCTTTCTAATAGTGGGGTTTCCAAGAGGCATTTTCCATGCTCCCAGGAGGGTCAGTGAGCCATGGCAGGTGCTCACTGCAGAATCCGTGTGCCAGGTCCTGAACAAAGGCTTCTGCTGATCACAGTTAATTGGTCAGTGATCGTGTCCCCAGGGACCACGATTTCTGCCATCTCACCTGTCATCCTACTGCCTTGCACACTGAGTTTGTGGGCTTGTATCCTTAGCATCAGTAGTATTTTGAATTTAGGGCATTTCAAGAATTAAAGATCACATTTACTCTGACAGTTGCCATCAGCCATAACTGATGGTTTCAGAGATTCCTGTGATGTTGTCTTGGTTTCTTTCACTTGCAGCTTTTTGTTTTAGTGTTTTGACTGTTTTTTCTATGTATGTTGGAACCCAAAGAGCAGAGAATATTCCTCTGCCTGTTTTGAGGGGTTCTACCCCCCTGGACAAGGGTGTCTTTGACCTTCAGCCATGGAAAAAACTGCCTAGCCTTCAGGAAACAGTAGAGTCAAAAAATAGAATGAATCAGGTGATGGGAAATCATGCAAGAGTGTAAATATAAAGGTTTTAGATTTGTTATAGATAAAGTTAGAAGAAACTCCAAAATGGAAGATGNCCTGTCGTGTTAGGTTTTTACTGGGTAACTTATCTTTAAAAAGGGCTTGTACTCTTGATAATTTGGCTTTTTCCTGCACTCTCTGTTCAGGACCACGTCAGTGGTCCCTTTCTCAAGATAAGCTTTCTAATAAACTATCTTCCATGGAAAAAGTCCCATCTGTTCTTCTGAAATAAGTAAGGACACTTAAATTCCTCCCCCAGCCGGGGAGGAAGAAACCTAATATATGTAAGTTTGGGGTTGGGGTTTTTATTGTTTCAGTTTGGTAAAATCATAGAAACAAATAGGCCTGCGAGGGAGATGATGTAGCCAAATTGCCAGACCCAAGGCAGATCCTTACAGGTGCCTGCCCAACACGTTGTACAGGACTGCCTGTTATGGCAGCCTGTTCTTGTTTCCTGTTGGCAACTTTTTGCTCATATCTGAGATGAGTCTTCCTTGCTGCAGCCTAATCCTTTTGGGTTTAATCCCATTAACAATGCCTACTGGAGCAGGTGATTCCTTTCACCTTTACAAATGCATTTTTCTGCTGTTATACTTTTCTCTTTCCCTCATTCCCTTTAGGCTAAAACAACTGAATGGCTTCACTCTCAATAGATGGGTTTAGTAAATTTACACCATCCTGGCTGTTTTCAAGGTGGTTTTCAGTTCTTTCGCATCCATCTTTTGATGTGTGAGAAAGGGGTTACTGTATACTAAGAGTAGCACTACCAGATGATGTGGAATTTAAGGAACTTCTTCATGGGATGATGTAAACTAAATTGAGATATCCCTGCATGACAATTTACTATTTTGCAGCAGGAACCAGCTAGGGAGCATCGAACAGTACTAGACATTTATCAACATATTTTGGGTTCATCTGTTTTGCCTTGAAGAGATTTGGGCTATTTTGTGCCCAGCCCCCCACAGAAGGTCTTTTTCTGGCTAAAGGCACGCTGAGGGCTAATGCAGACACCCATTTCATGTCAAGGCCGGGAGGGTACTTGGAGCTGTTCCTTCATGGACAAGAGCAAAGAGGACTAAATATCTGTAAGCTTTCAGGTCTGGGCTTTCCCCATGCTTGTTAACAAAATACATGTGGATGACCCCCAAATTCATCCTTAGCATCTCCTTTGGTTGTGGAGTTTACACAAAGACAACAGATTCTTCCCTGTGTTTGATCTTGTTTGTGCTGCAAATGCTTCCTACGAGTCTTGTTATACCCTATTTTTTTTCTGAGATGTGTGTTTCTTATTTCTCCTCCTCAGCAATGATTGTGTTCTTTTCCAACACAGCTAAACATGGAAACATTTCCATATATTTAGGAGGTCCTGGGAATTTTCCTTTCAGGTTTGCGGAAACAACAATCTGACAAGCTGCTTCTTGGCATGACACAGCTTGTGTTAATCTATGTCGTTTCCAGGCTACTTTGTTCATAGTTAATTTGTTAAATTCTTTGTGAGAACAGACATGTTCCCCACTGAGCAATCGGCACAGCTGCAGCGAGAGCCAGTGACCAAACAGAGCCCACTGTGCACCCTGTGTTCAGAGCTGGGATGTGAAGTCAGGCTCGGGGCAGCACCCTCAGCAGAAGGCACAACTGATTTGGGGTCATCTTGGCACCCAGGATTGATGGTGATGCCAGTTATCCTGTAAAAAGGAGAAAAGAATGGTGCTTTTAGTCTAGATGGACTAGATTTGCAGTGTAGACCCCAAAAGAATGAGTAAAACATGGCTGGTGAAAAGAGGTCAAACGGTGTTACTTAGCAAAAAAAAAATAGAGATGGAGAAATTGAGTCATAGGTCTAACTTAACCCTGGCATTCACAAACACGTCCCCATAGAGTATCCCTTAGGGTGGTAGTATCATAAGATCCCTCAAAATATTAAGGAAAAAACCCCCTAGAAGTCTCAGTTGATCACTCTCAGTTTTATCAGCCTCCGAATTTTAACTCTTCTGTCACTGAAAATCAGGTCTCTTCAAAATACCCCAGCCTGCATATCAACCACTTGTGTAAATGTTGGGGGAAGCAAGAGGGATTAAGCCCTTTGTGTTTACCCCTGGGTTTATGGAAGGCTTTTCAAAGGCCATTGATATGAAAATGCCACTTGACAAAGAGCCTGTGGACACTTCACAATTTGTGCATCCCCTCATATTTCTGTGAAAGATTAGGAGGAACACACCACTGCAAATTCCTTTACAAGCTGGGCATGTTGTCCAGCTTACTCCTGTGACTCTTGTTAATCTAGTCTTGTCTCCGATGCCTATTTATGCGTAAGAAATTAAAAATTATTTCTTTTTCCCCTGTCTTAGAAGCCTTGTCCTCTTGCAAGAATCTGAAGTCATCTTGTCTAGGTGTTAGGGCTCTGGGTCTACAAGATGAAGAGAGCCCTTTTTACTGAAGGGCTAGATGGTCACTATCCAATGCAGTGCTGGACTTTGGGGAAGCAGCTTTCCCTATACTCCCGTTGGCTGCAGTAGTGGCAGTCTCTGTGATTTGGAGCTAAACATGGGCAGTGCTTTTTCAGTGTCCTTATCAGTAAGATCCATAGCTAACAGAGTCCTGGAGAAACAGGCTGTCTGGACAAATACTACCATTTAGAGGGATATTTAGACATCACACATCAGAGGGTTTAATTTCAGTTTGTCAGCTGTTTTTCTACACCTTTTTTATGTTCAGGAAGACTGATTGACCATGAGGTGACCTGCAGAACACCTTTTTTTCCCTTTAAACTTCATTGCACCACTGCATGAGCATATTGCCTGCAGTTTTATGAAGCTGGTTCTTTCAACAGGAGAAGATTAAGACAAGAGTGTGGGGCATGGAAGTAAATAACTGATTGAATAAGGAAGGAGGAGCAGAACACTTGTTAATTTCAACAGCAACCATTTTAAGCCACTCTGTCTCTCCTCCATCTGGATAAAAACCAGCCAGGCTGTGCTGTGTTATGTCCCACTTGGCCCTGATGGGCCTCCAACCCTTCCCTCTGAGTGGGACTGGCTCTCTGGAAGGTGGCATTCAAAGATCAGAATTACAAAGCTCATTTACCATTTATTTCCCAGTGTGGCCACAGGGAGCTTGATAGAGCTGAGAGATAGATAGGTTTTTACACCTCTCCAAGGGTAACATGGTCTCCTTCACAGCCTGTGTCCATTGAGAACCCACTGTAATTTTCTGAAGGATTTGGTGAGATTCAGTCACCCAGAGTAGCTGCTGGCTGTGGGGGGAAGGGATAGAGCCTGCCTGACATACAGGTCCTGCAGCATGAAATCACTCAGTCTCATTGCAGAATTTTGATATCTAAAGCCTGCCCAGTGCTGTAGTGACTCACAGACGTGGTGTTTGGTCCCAACATTCCTGGCAAGCTATCTGCATCTTCTATGAGCTAAAAATTGAAAGCTGGTCTCCCTTAGTGGAGACAGCACTGCGTAAACAGCTGTCAGCCTGTGCCCTAGTCACAACTGCATTCCCGAGAAAGCCAGCCACAAATAAGTGCATACTCATTTGATAATAAGCACAAGAATGCACTGAGATTACCTGGCCTTTCTTTTCTTTTGTTCTTTTTTTCCCTCTCTGTGGCTGGGGGGAGAACGGGGAGTTTGTTATAAAAAGGTCAAACACATAACTTTGCAACTTTCAGCCATCTCTATTCTTTTCTTTTGCAATTCTTCTCTCTGATTAAACTTCCAGATAAGTCTAGGCACTGTTGCCCGGCCCTTCACATTTAATGATTTTATGCATCACTTGCTCTTGGCACTGCTCACAGCCCTGCCATCTCCACTGCAGCCTGTGATCTTCTCCTCTAAATGTTTGACATCCACCAGCATTTCTCTTTTGCTCTAAGACGCCTTTTTTCTTGTGAGGTCTAGAGAGGGAAAATGATGGTGGACAACCCTGAGATAAATTACCTAATACCCAAGGATTTTCTTTCTCAACTCTCCTAATGGAAGGAAAGTCTTGTCTCCCTATTTACCTTCATCTTATAAAAAAAGCAAACAAAACCCCCCCAAATCTACACCTTGTCCTAGATCCAGATCCCTGTCCCACAGCTCAATCTGTTCAAATGATTCTATGAAAAATGAATATGCAGCCTTCCTTCAGAGGATATTACCTGGTTAGGCAAAAAAGAATTTTTTCCTGGGTTTTTTGGCATTGTTGTTGTTCTTGTTTCTAAATTTCTTTTTCCTCTTTGTAAATCGGGGTATGTAGGTTTTGTCCCATTATTTAGAGGGGTTTATCAGAGGGATATGTAGAGTGCAGGCTGGGATGAGGAAGGCAAAGAGAGAACTGTTTACCATGCCACCTGAGGAAGACGAACTCATAGCAAGATTTTGGTGGATGTGATTTAAAAAAAAAAAAAATTAAGAAAAAGTTATGCATGCTTACCTCTTTGAACTCATCTCTATTTATTTCAGTGGATGTAAAATAACGACTATATCAAAGTGTTTAGACAAACAAAGTCCAGGGTGTATTTTTCCACAGCTTTTAAGAGCAGTATAGTAACCCCTAGCTTAAGAAGTTGTTAAGACCCAGATTGTGGATGTCTGTGTGTGCAAAATAATTCAACGTTTCTGTGTTCTTTACTCTTCCCTTAATTTTGTGCTGTTGGCTGCTGTGGAAGACAGAGTGCTGGACCAAATGTGACTTGGGGTCTGATGCAGTACATCTGTTCCTACAGTCTAACCAGGAGAAACTGTATTTTGTGCGTGCTCAGAGACAGAGAAATGTGGGTTTGCTGTGTGAAACTGCAATTCCAGTATCATTGCAGTGGAAACAATGGAATGCTTGTTTGCAGAGTTTGACCTGTAAGAAATTCAAACTTCATTTAGCAACAAGGTAGCCTTTGAAAAAAAGCAGGAAGTCATAACAGCTGTTGTCTTAGATCTTCTGACAATGCTTAAGATGGACCATAGCTCCACTTGGAAATGCTAAAGTACAAGACATAGGAAAGTATTCAGCAGGTTAAGTGAAATAAAGCAGGTTATATCAAATGATGGGATCTGATGATGAAAACAGCTTTCACCTGGGTACCTGAAATAAGCTTGAGGTCTTTAACTGGGGGCTCAGGTGCTCACAGAACATCTTCATTGTCTCTCATTCACACTAGTTGGATTTTAGGGTTCCAGTTAATTTTTTCCATGTGCTTTTGAGTCAGCAATGGGGTGGGCACATCTGACTTTTGCACAAAGGGACTATTACTGCTAATGTCACAAAAATGCATGCTGGACAGGGAGGAATCCCCAATATGTGTAAATGCTTTCAAACTCATCCAGGTTCTGTGAACACTTATATAGAGAGGTTGGGGACTTGAATTACCTTTGGGAAAGGCTGTTAATGAGTAAAGACAAACAGTTTATTGCCTGGGTAATGAAATGTTGGTTTCTCCATTTAAAGAGATAGCATTTGAAAACCACTATCAGCTTCATTACCTGAATACCAGGACTTGTCTTTGGGGTCCCACTTGGGTCTCTTAACAGCCAGTGATATCATGAATGTGCAAATTCAATATTTTGGGTAGGTGATGTCTATTAATGTAGCAAGAGTAGAATCTAAAATTTAGATCATGGGACATAAAAAAAAAAAAAGAGGAAACAGACCCTGAATTTTTTAAAAGAGTGTTTAAAGTATATGGAAATGTGTTTTATGGAAGAAAGGCCAGAGACTATATAGTTGAGGTCTTAAATAGCTGCTATGATTTTATGATTTGTATTGAAAGAGATTTCTACCACTTGGATATAGTTAACATTTACTAAATAATACTGGAATTAAGAGTGTGACTATCAGAGGGCGCCAGTTCATCAGCATTATGCACTCTGTCTTCTCTGTTGAGTTTGTAAGAGCAATTACTACAGTAGTTCATTGCCCTTTGTAATGTAATCTCTGTCTGTCTCTGTGGGGATGGCAGCAGCTACGAGTGTAGAAGTATCCCATTCATAGATGCTGTGAACTCCACTTGCTTTCTGGAGTTTACAATAGCAAAGAGCACAGAAACGGCTTCTTCAGGACCACCACCAATTCATTTTGTGCTTCTTTTTTTCCTGTTTGTTCTGATCTCTGAAATGTGACTTTTATAAGGGCTGTAAACTTGGAGAGGGTTCTTTCCATCACCTGCCATTAAAGGGAGTTAAGCTTCAAAACTAAAGTTGACTCAATGTTTCATCCAACAAAATTTGCACAGATTGAGTAGTTTGTTTTGTTTTCTAGAATATGGATTTTAGTCTAAGGACTTGCATAATACAGTCTTTATTGTAAAAAAAACCCCAGCAAACCCAATCAAAAAACAACACGACAAAAAACCTCCCAGTTTTATTTATTGTGCAAGGACTACTGAGAACCATCTGCTTTGGAGAGGCCAACTTCTAGGCCACAGATGGTATTTAAAAAGGTTTCGAAGAGTTTCCAAATCTTGCTGTGGCACCTCTCAGAAATACATGTGTAAGTCCTGCCAAAGCTTGGAGATTCATTTTTCTTTTTCCTCCCAGAGAGAGGGTCACTTTTTCTTGGAATAGATCCCATCTCCCAGACGCGTATTGAAGGCATATTTAAACATTTAGCTTTGGGCTGTGGATCAGCCTTTTGTAGTTCCCCGTTGTGCTAGGGTAATAGTCCATGTAGCTAGAATTGTTGAAAGTCCACATGCAGATTTTGCCCTTGTGATTATAGATCAGATGATCAAGTTCCAAAGGATTAAAGTTATTTTCTTTGGCCCTTGGCCAAGGAAGTTAATTAGGTGATTTTCTTGAGATCATGACCTGTCGCAGAACTACACTGCCCAGTTGTTAAATTTCCAGTCTGGTAAATGATTCCGTCCATTTTCATTTCCCATTGCATTTTCATGAATGATATGTAAACCTCTTTTTTTTCCCCATCATAGGAAAAACCCCTTGTTTTATGTTTCCTAGTCACTGAGATCTATATAGCTATAAGGTTTGAAATCAATTTAGTGTAAACGGGATGTGTACTTTGAACAGGCTAGACTTTCTGACAAAAAGAAACATTTTGTGACTTTTTGCAAAATTTACCTCTACACCATATCATGCCTCACTGCTTAACAGAAAGAACTTTAAACCTTGCCTTGGCTGAAGTTTAATGTCTGTTACTCCCTGAAGAGCTTTATTCTAATAAATTGTAATTCTAGTGCAGTGAAGATTCATTGAAAATTGGGTAAAATATGGTATTTGATATTGATGAGAAGTCAGAAACTGTATTCTTTAATGTTGGAACCTTGAGCCTGACTCTAATCACTGCAGGTAACACTGACAACATTTGCTGATGAATAGTCACTAAAATTGGTGTAGTGTTTTCTACAGTGGACTTTGCAAGGTTTGCAGGTAAGATTTTTAGTTTTTTAAGGTGTGAGAGCAGTTTCTCTCTACTTTGAAGACATTTCCATCCCCTGATAACTATATCACAATCAGTGTTGTGCAGATGGCATTTTTCTTTTATGTTCAGTCGTCTGAGCTCCAATGTACTACTGTGAAGCATAGTAGAAGCTGGGATTAACCAATAACCAATTTCTAGCTAAAACCAACCCTCTTTAAAAGAAAACGCATTTCTTTGTTCACTGGGCTTTTATTTATTTTCATTGACACAGAAGATAAAACAGTATCATGTTATACTCCCAAGTGTACACTCTTAACCCCTACTTAAGTGTCTTGCTGCCTAAATAAAGTACAATATGGCTGATTATGGGGCTCTGCGTTGTGCTTCCTTTGACTGCTCTTGATGGTAGTTATATCAAATGCCTTGTAAAAAGCAATTTGCAGTGCTTTCTACTGGGATGGCAAACAACCAGGCCAAGAAAAGGTACCTCTTTTTTACAGTCCAGGCAGCAGGAAATAAGTCTCCATTGTTTTTTTGTTTTTTTTTTTTTTCCCTTTGAAGGTTATAGATACTTCAAGCAAGATGTGAAATTGCTTACACTACTGAGGTGAAAAATTTTACTAAAGTTGGAACTAAATTATTGTCTGGCTTTAGCAGAGGTGCAGTACAACATGATCTCTCATGTTAAAAACCTTATGCAATCTGACCTTCTTTTTATTGGTTTTGTACTGTTTGTCTTTGGCAAATGCAGAAACTTAAGCCCTAAAATTCAGTTTCTCATTCAATTCTCAATGAAAATAAATTTTAAGTTAATCTTTCAGTTATGAGAAAAGGTGTAAAACCTGACTTTGTGGGGGGTTTTTTGGTTGAAACAAACCAAAAAGAATGTCTGCAACATGTTTCTTTTTGCTTTAAACTCGTGAATAATTGTGAGAAGTATTTTGAATTATTTACCTGTGTGAAGTTCAAAGATGTATTTCTGGATTTCTATGTTTGTGCATACAAAATAAGAGAAAATTAGGCACTCTTTCCACTTGAATAATTCTTGTTGTAGTAGCTATGGTATTGTGTGGCTGAAAGCTTTTATTGCTCTTGTGTTGAATTGCTCTGTACCCCTTTTGAATAAATGCCAAAGTAGTTTTAGTGAAGAAAGACAAACCTTTCCTTGCAACCTGAATGAATCCTTCAGGAACTGGCAGTTTTCTTCACCACTTGAAATCTGTAAGAGGGCTTCAGACCAATTCTGCCGTTGCTTGACTTAGTGGCTTCACCCCAGTCTCTTGGCTCATAGACATAAGCAGAGAATCAAATTTGGTTTTTACACTGTAGTTATCTGGGTGTTCTTTCTTTAACAGGGCAAAGTCCATGTGAAACTTAATTTAGATTAAATTCTCTACCAGCAATGTCCATCAGCTGACTCTCGCTGAAGCAAGGCTGGTGCTGTCAGACCCAGAACCCTTGACGAGTGGTGAGTTAAAAGAATGGATTGTCCCATGAAGGTGTGAGGTCTTCGTGAGCAGGGCTGTAGCATGAGGTTAGAGACCACTGAAGTTTCCTCCTAAGGAGAAGCTGTAACTGGAGACGTGAAGAACAAATTAGACTTAACTGATGTGAGTTTGATTTGTCTGTCTAAACAGGTTCCCTTTCCTAGGATGAATGTTCTTACAGATGCTATATTGCATATTTGCTTAAGTAACTCATGTTTTTTCCAAGTTTACTTTTATGGGTGAGATGTTTCAAATGAGCATTTCTTGTTATATTTTTAACTACTCATAATCAACACAGAGTTTATCCTTATGCTTGAATAATAGCATTTCATAAGAAACCTGAAAAGCTGATATTTTTCCCACTAAAAATAAGTCTGTCCAAACAATATCAGAGCTGATTATTTCACTTGCTGTGGTGTATAGTTGTGTGACATTTACTATTTGAGTTACTTTGCATCCTGACTCGTGCAAAGATGGCACAGAATGAAATGAACAGAAAAGCTCTTCTGTTTTTCTTACTTATTGTTCCCTGCTGAAAGAAGCTCTAGCAAGAAATAAGGCTTTTTCCCAGAGGTGGTAATAATGGTGATTTTTCAATGTTCCCTGCAATGTAGAAGAAATTATACAGGGAAACAGAGGCTTTTGTCTTTAGTAGATCATGTGAAAATATTTACTGGAGATGATAATGTTACCCAGGGGAAGCTGACAACAACTTGAACATGAAATGCAGCAATTGGGAGAACCCAGACTGTCACATTATGCTAACAACACAAAAGCTTCAGTCCCACTGTTTAAGAGAGCTAAATTTTGAATTGAACTCGATCATCAGAAGGCTCCCTCTGACTCTGGCTGTTCTTAACCACACTGAACTACTGGCTGACATGGGTAATTTAATTGCCTCTTCAAATAACCCCGTGCGTGTATTTTAATATCAAAGCAAGTTTTGCAACAAGGTTTATCAGTTATTAGTTGGACTAATAGTTGGTTTTGCGGACTGGAATCCTTGTGGCCACAGTGACTGGATCAGCAGGTGTAAAAGATGCTCCTTGTCTCAGTAGCTCTTTCTCTCTGGTTTGGTCAATCACTCCAGTTTTCCTCTCCTACCTGCCTGGCTGCTCAGAGTTCCCAGCTCTGGATAACACACACAGGTTGAGTTAGTCCATGACAGTTTGTGTAATTCTTGAATGTGGGATTCTGTGGCTGAGTGTAATCCCTCTTTACACTAAGCTGAGGGACACCTTGTTTCTCCTTTTTATTTTTTTTTAATTTTTTTTTTTTCAAGAGAGCTGGTGCCTAATGGATTGTCAATTCAATTAGGTTGAACTTTTGACCATATGCCTTTGTGTTTAGATGCTGGATTATTATATTAAACCATTTTTCTTGTGATAACCTCACGAGTAGCACTAAAACTTTGATTTGAGCAGATAATTTTGAGTAATCAAATAAATTGTTTTCTTCTGTAGAAAAAACCCTTTATTTTCTTCTAGCACTAATGAATGTAAAAAGTGGTCTGAGGCTTAAGTTTCAGAATTAGTGTTACTTATTTTTATAGATCTATAGAATATGGCAGACTCTGCAATGGTTTGGAATAAAATAAATGAAACAAAATGAAACAAATAACCCACCTGAATCTGATTCCCTGTGTCCTAAAAACACTTTTAGGAGCCAAATTCAGCTTTCAAGGTCTGTAAATCTTGTAGCATGTAAATTAGATAATATATACAAGTCAAGTAACACTTAAAATTTTGTCATCGTTTTGGGTCTTGTGCCTCCCAAGGGTTGGGATTAATTACACCCGGGGGCTGAATTAGGACCCTCTCTGCTTTTTTACACATGTACATTGTAAAGACAAATTTACGTTGTAATTTTAACCAACGGGAATCAAACCCAGCACTTGAGGAAGAAAACTGCACCATCCAATATATCAAAACCACATTTTGATAGGTAACACTTTGCCTTTAGCAACTTCCATCCAACTCTTTACTCCTCTCTCACTACTGCTACAGCAGCCTGGAGACAAACTCTGCTGTCTCTGCCGCCTTTCAGAGCAGACACGCTGCAAACAGCAATTGGAAATCAGCATCATAAAAACACATTACTGGTGTTTCAGGATTTGCTTAGTCTTACTTATTTCCACAGATTTATGAAGCTAAATGAGCTAAAATCACATGAATTGCACTGCACGATGTTTTTAATTCAAGTATGGCCAAAAATTAGAGGTGAGGTAACCTTTCGTGGTCATTTTGTCATTGAAAAGGGAAAATAATTACAGGAAAAATAATATTTTCACTGACAGTACAGGGTAATTAGTTTCCCAGGGAGAAGACATTGGTAGCAAGGGGCTTTACACAGGGATCCTTTGTCATTTTATGGGTGCTCATCTATCAACTGTCAGGTTGTTTCAAAAGAGCTCGGGTCATAATGTTTTCCCTCTGCACCTTTCCCATCATGGTGGCCCAAATTTGCCTGAATAACCATGAGTCGTCTTGTTTGCCTAGTCTGGGCATTTACAATGAGGCAGGAGGTGGCCGTGTTGCTGTGGCTTCACAGCGTGGGGGTTTTGTCAGGGAAACCATCCCACGTGTTATCACGGGTTTGGTGCGCAGGACACACTGGCAGGACACAAAATTTCCTTTTCCAGTCAAGGTATGCTTCACAAATTGAGCGGGACTTCCCTAGGTGGAAAAAGTAGAGGAAGGCCTCAGTTTGGTTCTCATGTGGGAGAACGTCCTCCTTGGTTTGAGTAGTAAAGATACACATACAAATACATGCATAAAAATACCACCGTTTTGTTAGTCTTTCTCACATCATATGCTGGGTCATCATTCCTAAGACGTGATTATTATTTAGCTGTGACATCAGAATTAATGCAAAGAAATATTAAAATTTTTTGACCTGGATGTCTCAAAGGATGCAGGTGCCTTGACACTGACAGATGTAAGAATAATCACCGCTTGTTGCAGAGATGGCCTCACCTATAAAGCGATAAAGAAAGGGGTTTTGGCTAAACCTAAGGAATTTTGATGTTGTGAAACAGCAACTGAAGGTTTGCTGTACCTCCCCTACTTTGGCTTCCACTGGAAGCTGCTGCCTGGCAGAGTGTGGCTCACCTGCACCCCAACCCTGTGGCAGTATCTAAATCCTTGGAAGTCCTATATACTCTTCCTTATCTCTCCCAGGGAAACTTTCTTCTCAACACTTTTCTTTAGAGAGGTTTAAACTAGTCCTTGATTTTTGTTGTGCCTGAAATGTCCCAACCTCCCTTTTGCTTTTCATTCTTTTTCCTGATTTTTGATGCATCAAAAAAACTTAATTCAGCAGAGGGTAGGCTGCTGTTCTCAGGCCAGTAGACGGGGTCTTGCAACAAAACTAGCTTGATTTTAGATATGTTTATAAATACACCCATTGAAATGTTCATGAGCATTTAATATTTAATGTTAAGGACAAAATACTTGTCCTTAATGTTAAGGACAATAGTGTATATTGTCAAGGCAAGGTTTAACACACCCACCCCACTTGTTCCTTTCTTTTTATTCAGGACAACTCATTTGAGTTCATCATTTATTTATAAGGAACCTGCAATCTGGACTTAAATAATTTCTATAAAAATTCACTGACAATTGCAAAAAAAGCGTGAAAATGTGACTTGAAATATCTGTGTGGAGGACAGAGAAAACCTAACCCAAAATGATTTGTCTTGAAGAGTGGTAATATTACTGCCTTTCTTTAGCAAGACAAGTAGTTTTATAGTTGGATTGCTTGCATATGCAGCCCCTAATATATTTTGCAGTTCATTAAATGAATTGTCTGTACGGAGATCCCAATATGACAAATGTTAATTTCTAAGACTTTTACTGGGTGTGACTAAATAAATGTAAAAAATGAAGGCTGGAGGCCTCTAGCTTGTCTCAATTTCTACTTGTGCTGCTCAGTGACGCTTAAGAGTAGCTGAAAATGCTCCCTTGATGGAGTCAGATTGCTTCTTTATTAATTCCATTCATAAATACACACTGGGTGTCCAGTGGAGCACTTAGAACCCTGATAATCAAAAGCTTATTGTGTGTTTGAGAAGCTTGAAAGGGAAACTGAAGTAAATACCAAGGGAGAATAGAATAAAGTTAGAGTTTTTCTTTCTAAGCCAGCAGGAGGTCGTCTAAAGTATAATGTTATGCACAAGTTTTACTGTCGAGGCTGTGATGGGGGGTGTGAATATGTGTGCAATTACAATAGTAAAATCAGCGTGCCATGCATAACTAATGCAGCCCTCTGCAGACGGCAGCACCCCAGAGCAGCATTAACAGCTATCTGATGGCCTCCGTGTGTGTGAGACAGGGAGGACCTGTACCTTTATTTCAGCTCTGCATTTAGCTCTATTCCACTCAAACAGCACAAGGCAAAATTTATTTAAAGCTATTACAGAATAGAGGCTATTTCTTTTTCCTCAGCTGTGTTTTTCTCTAAAGCAAAAATGTTGATTTTGAGTGTTGAGGTTTTCTGGGGGGAATTTAGTTTGTTGCGTTAGTAAGGTTCTCTTCTCAGTGAGTGTGTATGAAGAGTGGAAAAGGTGCTGTTTGCACTGCAGTGAGGCTGGGTTGCTTGAATTAATCTGGTTATGTCTACACAAAATGCTCTCCTTCCTTTAGCTCTAGGGCAGAGTTATAGGGAGGTAAAAAGCAGAGGCTCTTTCTTCCAGAGCTGCCAGTTGCCAATTCTCCATACCTTCTGTAAAGCTTCTTCAATTCTCATCAGCTGAGGACTTGCATAAACTCTCAGCCTACAGCTTTGAAAAAGCAATTTTGGTTTTCAGTTCATACCACTTCTGCTTAACTGTAAATATACTTTTACCTGGGTGAGGGGTGTTCCCTGAGGCTGGGGACCTGTGCAGGGCTTGGATCTCTTTTTGGCTCTTCTCTTAAATCTCAGACCTGGCAAGCAATAAGAAGCTAGTTCTGAGCTGGTAGGCATTGTGGTGGTGCACTGAGTCTGTGGCATAGATGGGTGCATCCTGTGAAGAAAATGATCTGATTCTTCAGCACCTCCTGTTATTTTATGGAACCATTTCCATGACGGCATGGCAGCAGAGGATCTCACATGAGGAGCCATGAGAAGTACTGAGAACTGGAAATAAATACTCCTCTGAGATAAACAATAACATTGATCTTGGCTGAGCATAACACAGAATTTCTCCCAAGCCCCCCCTGTCAGGTCCTTTGAAACCTCAAGGCCTAAGCAGGACCATTTTTGGGCAGAATTGCTTAGTCGCTTTTCTTTGCAGAAATACAAAACTATACTTTTTTTTTTTTTTTTAATCCTCTACTAATAACCGTGAATGACAGCAATGTGAGTGCTTTCTATTCTACTGTCCTCATTAAAACCACAAAGAAATAGAAAGATCTGAAGCTTTCAGGCCACTGCAGTAATAATAATGAGGTTGATTTTTCAGGATTACATGCTGGAGAATAAAGCAAGGAGGATGTTAGTCCATACATCCATAGCAGACAGACTGAGAAGTTGTCTTTGCCATCACAAAGGACTTGGTAAGAGGAAAAATGGAATACCACTACCACAAGAGAAACAAAGTAAGTTATATAGGAGTGAGGAGATAGCAGGGTAGCAAAATCAGTGGTTTAGCCACCAAATTGTATTGTAGATAGGTTTTCCTTAGTCCATTCTGTAGTTTGCATTTGTAACAGCAAAGGACTTTTTCACCTCTCTTGTTCATGAAGGTTTGTGATCTCACTCAGCCTACTACATGCAGAGAAAGAGCTCTCAACAACTGCTCCTGATCACGAGGAGGAAAAGGGGGTGCAACAACTATCTCCACTTGGACAAAACTGTGTTTCCATCAGTTTTCACTGTAGTGCAGTGTTGGAATAATCTTTATGTTTCTGAGAATTGTGTGGTGTCTTCTCCCAGGCTAATATCAAACAGAGGAGTGGGGCTTTTCCACTGCTGGTGTCTGGCAGAAAGGACCAAGAGAAAACCACCTGGATGGGGAAAAAACTTGTCTTTTGATCCAGAAGCGGTCAACAAAATACAAGGAAATGAAACCAGTAAGATTCCAGCATGGATGAGCAGACCTAGCAAAAGAGAGACTTAAAGATTTGGGTTCTCCCTGGTGCTTCCTCCGGCAAGGTGAATACACCCTGCTAGAGCCCTGCACTGATGTGGGGTCTGGTGCCACCACTGGTCTTGACAAAGGTGGCCTGGAGTAGGCAGCACTCGGTGCATCTGGAGCCACCATTCCTTACAGCGCCAAGGGCAGGTGACAGTGGCCCTGGCTGGTGCACCAAGGGCAGGTGACAGTGGCCCTGGCTGGTGCACCAAAGCAGGAAGACCTGCACAGGGGTGTGGGCTGACAAACAGGTGGCTTTTACTGCACACATCCTTTCTGCTACTAATCTTCATTTGCGTGTGTCAAGGGTTGTTTTTTTACATGTCTGTCAGCTTTAAAGCAATCCTCCGTATTCGCCAGCATCTGCAGGCAAGTGCATAGGAGCTGAACTGTTTGTCATGTCAGGCTGGGGTTTCTGTTTGCATGACAGAACTTTTTCATGATATATGAGTTTTTCAACAAAAAACAGGGAGAGGCAGCAAATCACTTGGGTTCAGACAACGGAAGAGGGAAAAAAAATCCCACCTAAACAATAGATATTTAAGTAGAAAGTGTTCCAGCTCCTTCTGACAAAGAGCCTCCAGAGGATTACAATGCAGTCAATGTTGCTTTAATTAAATTTAATGCTGTGTGAAATGCACTCTGAGAAACTTTGATGAATGACTGGGGCAATTCATGTGGCTCACTAAAAGGCATCCAGCTCTTGCAGGGGTGTCAAGCCACGATGAATTGGTTAGTACAGGCATGTTTATAGACTGCCTAAGGAACCTTGTATCTGTGTGGTAATGTCAGAGATAATGTTATGATTCTCTGGACCTTGGGGGGCTTTGGTGACATGGTTAATGAGATAGCCCAGGGAGTGTCCCAGTAGGTTACTTGCAGACCTCCCACATCAAAAGGAGCAGCTTTGCCCCTTCAGAGCCTGCCGTCCTCTAGATCTCTCAGCTGGCCCTTGCTTTCTGTAGGGCCACTTTTTTTTCCCTACCTCCTCCCCCTTCTTTTTTGGTTCTTAGTCAACATTAACTTTGGCTGCTGAAATTCAAAAGTTGTTAGTTTTTAATTTGGTGTCTCTTTGACCCACCTACACAATGTCTTTCAAAGATTTTTATAGGAACAACAACCTCCAGTTTCCCTCCTCCCAAAGCCTCAAAATGATGACAACAACAAAGCTTTAGCCAAAGAGGAAAATAAGGGAGGAAAAAACCTTAACTCTCCCTCTTTCTGTTCCTTCTTTCCCCATCACAAAAAAAGAGGAATGTTTCTCCCATGCAGAGTTTGGTTACAAAGCAATGGGCTATGATAGTACAACTGGGTCTTTTATCTGCTGCACCCAAAAAAGTTAAGGGGAAAAAAAAAAAAACACCAAAAAACAGTGGATCAATTGATAAATGAAAGTCTGTTATTCATGTTTGATTTAAAGGCTGATTATAGGCCTTTGGAAAAGGTTGTTTAACAATTTCTCTTTGTAAGGCGAAAAACCTCACTGTATGTTTGGTTTAAAGTGAGGGTAGGTGGCAAGTAAACATTCTTGTAATAATACAGTGATTTTTGCAAAATTCCTGGTCCAGGAAGTAGATGTTCAGTATATTACATCATTGAGGGAGGCAAACATCAAAGTTAATGCAAAACTACCTCAAATGATCCTTATAAAATATAAAAAACTTGAAGTTTTTATGGTACTTTTGAATTTTTAGAGGAAAGAAAAGGGGCAGGGCTGATGATGGATCATGGATTTAATAAACTTCATATCTCAAGGATCTAATGACAGATGCAAGTGTTCTTCTTTGGATGACTATATGTTTAAGGCTTGTGATCTTGGGCAGAGAAATAAATAGTAATGAGAAACAAAGATGGGATCTTCTGAAATGCCATAAGCAGCATGGTGATTCATCTGGCCCGTGGATGTTCGTAAGTTCTCGCAGTTTAAGATGTGTGTCATGAACTTTGAGCATTCATCTCATACTGTGTTTGAATTTAAGCATTTGTTCATGTCAAAAAGTGCTAAAGAAATGGTAAACATAACTGTGTATATGTCAGTTTCTGAATATACTTATACATGCACACTTAGGCTGAGTCAAATATTCACTACGATTTTCTTTCAAATCCCTTTGTAAAGCTTCTCTATCCCTCAAAGTTTAAAAAGAACTCAAACAACAAAACACCTCAATCAAACAAACAAACAAATCCTGTCTAGCTGACTCATCTCTGGCCACCTCATTCTGAAATAGCCAGAAACAGAGAAACAGTCACCTGCTTTCTGCAAACTTTATTTGTGTTGGACAGTTCTGCTGGTGATGGATTCCCACAGCAAGAGCAGGGGGAAAGGGTAGTGGTGGTGATTTGTGTGGTTAATGATCATGGTGACATGTATTAGGTATCTTGGTGTTCTGTGAAGGTCCTAATCACTCTTTTGTATGTTCATGAAATGTTTAGCTATTCTTTAAATGCTGTTGGAACCACATCAAGAGGTGAGATCAAGAGCCAGCCATGCCCAGAAGCCTGTAGTGTTGTGGTTATGGCTGATCTCGTTTTTTTTAAGCTCCTGAAGTGGAACCGTTCTTTCAGAAGGTTGGGATTTTTTCTACTTTTTCTAAAAGAAGTACCTATGCTGGTCATCACCAAGCCAGCACCACCCTTCTGGTGACACACAGTGTCAAGCTGTCTATCCTGAGCTTTTTGCTCTCTTCTTCTGCAGGCAGGGCTCTTGTCTCTTGGTAGGGGATGATAATGGCTTCCTGGGTGCCATTGTCAGCTTTGTGGGGGGTAAAAATATATCCAAATAATTTTCTTTGAAAAATGATTTGCAGAGATTGAAAGCTGGTTTTGTTGAGAAAGTAAAAACAAATAGATAAATAAACTTCCTACAAAGCTACATCTGCCAGAGTGCACAGGACAAATGCTGGGTGATTAGAGTGAAGGTTTTTTTAAGATTGTTGTAAAGGTTGATGTGGCCTTGAAAAGGCTGCATCAGTTTTCCTCTTGTTGCAGCACTGGGAGATGCTGCTCACCTGTGCCTGGAAAGCTGAAATGGCCTCCTGGCCCTGCTACCATAAGGGAAGGTGGAAAATGGGCAGAGCCAAGCCAGGCCCTTCCTTCCCTCTATCTCTCTGTTATCTGAATCAACTATCCAGGTAGAAGCACTTAAAGGGCATTTATTTAATAAGTTGCTTGCTGCTGGCCAATATTGCTATAATGAAGTTGTAACTAGATCAGAGAGGAAGCAAATGCCAGGTTTGGTTTGGTAACTTGTCTTGCAGGGAAGAGGGGAAAAAAGGCAGAATAAGCTGAGTGGTTTCCAAGACCCTAATCTATTTTTAAATAGGTCTCTCTGAAACTGTAGCAGCAACAACAATCTTTGCTGTAGTTAATGGGCTGTCAGTGCATCCTTTATTTGAATGACTGTTTTCTGAATCAGAAGTTAAAGACATCGTGTTGTTGTCACCGAGTCAATGGCAGTAAGTCTAACAAAGGACCTTGAATCCACTCTGAGCAGCAGCCTCTGATGGCTTCAAAGTAACAGCAAGGTCAGGGAAAAGGCAAACACACCTAACAGTATCCCAGTCTCACCAATGTGGCCACGCAGAGTGTTTTTGTCAGCCAAGGTGGGAGCATGAATCCCTTCCTAGTGCATCATGCACAACCCTGGAGCAAGTTCATTTGTTTATTACCTTTAAAGGCTGGAATGGTGCAACAATTCATCAATCTGGCTCTAGGAGAGAGTTGTTACAAAAGTGAAGCTTGAGGACCCAGGGCTACACATGATCCTGATGGCGGGCTGGTGGGAAATGCTGAGTGCTGCACCAGTGTGAGATGTGGTCAGTGGGGGACACTGAGGGAAGTCCTGGTGCAGGACAGCTCCCTCCTGGGGCAGTCTAGAGCTCCCATGATCTCCTGTGGATATTCCATGCCTTGGTGTTTGAAGGCGTGCAGGATGGCTTTTGTCTCTTTGACAACTGTGAAGAGTGAAAGTGGATTGAAACAGGGAGGTGATGTGACATTCCAGGAAAGCTGCTGTGCTGGGCTACCAAGCTGATTGAGAACTTGGAATCAAGTTGCCTTCTTGATATATTCTGTCCTTTTCCAGGGATCCTTACAAAGAAATGAAAGTCTCCCTTTTTATACTGTTGGGGTCTGGGAGGAGTTAACTGGGTGAAATGAGGTTGGACTGGGTGATTCCCAGCTGGTAAGTGCATGTGTGGCAGGAGAGACAGGCAGTCAGAGAGAAATTAAAGAATGCAGAGGGGGAAACACGTCGTAGATATAACGCACCCCTTGAGCAGTGCTAAAGGAACACAATGTATTTTTCTAGAGGCAATAGTACCTCAAATGGGGTTCCTGACCCATTCCTGCTGGGCCTGTGGGTCAGCCCCTACCAAGAGACAGTTTTAACTTCACCATGTGGGTTGCTGTGGCTGGGTCTGACAAGGTGGGCTGGAGCTAAAGTTCCTTCTTTCAGTTGAGCCCTCCTTGCTTTGACATGTTATAATTGGACATTTGACGTGATTTTAACATAGGGCTTTTTTGTATTCTGTCTCTTTGCATGGTTTAAAATTCATTTCCAGGCTGTGATCTAATGGCAGTAATTACCTCAGAAGTGCATACAGTACAGGCTGTGTTTATTTTTGTTTCAACCAAGGCAAATGATTACAGGTCTTGGCTTCACTTCAGGGCTCAGCTCTGTTGGGAGAGCCAAAAACAACATCTACCTTTGCAATCTGGCAAACAGGTCCTAAATACCTTACGTGAATGTTTGATTTAATGATATGAAGGGTAGCGAGAGCAGGACAGCAGAGCCCTTTGAGTCCTGGCGTTGCAGTGCATTGCAAATTACTTTCTAACTCTCTGTTGTGGAGGGACCCAGGTTTGTCATACAGTGACTACGACTCCCAAGCATCAAATGCTAACTTGCTCACCAGTTATCCTGAGTTTCTGCAGTGTCATCTGAGCAACACTGGCAACAGCATGAAAGGCAAAAGTAGCAAAATACCTGTGAGATTTGCCTGTGTGTAGGATTCAGGAGCTATAGGAATAACACAGTCTGTTACATGCAAAAATTAGCTTGCATAATTGCTTTCTTAGAGCTCATGACAAGCATAGCTGTTCCTTCTTTAAGTATTTCCTGGCATCTGATGAGAGAGGGTGGATGAACAGGGAGAACAATCTGCTTTATTCCTGTTGAGCAGTGTGTGGTGACAAAGCCCACCCTGCTTACTCTGCCCATACAGGGTTAACTGAGAACTTTATGTTTGGTGTTTCTGTCAAGGTACAGAGGATTTAGGTTAATTCTTCTGCTTAAAGAATTGCAACATAAAAATCAAGTCCTTAATTATGTCTCTAAACAGCAGAGGAGAAGTTTTCATCCTTCCCTCAGTTTAGCTTCATTGTGATGTGTACCAAAACATGGCTGGATATTTTGGGGAAGCACATGGAAAACATATGAAAGGATTTTGTGGATCCTGGTTCTAATCTGTAGAAAGGAAATGTGCCCTCTGAATATCTGACAGCACTGGGGGTACTCTTTGTAAGCACAACTAATGTGATGTGCAGATTCCACATGTCCTTTTCTACCTTGTAACTCTTGGGAAAAACAAGAAGTTGTAGAATAAACTGCAGAGTGACCCTCCTAACAGGTACCTGAGTAAAGAAGTCAGATGGTGATAGCTACCTTGGAGCTGCCATGAATTTCTGCAGGAACCAGGAGTGCTCAGCACTTCTCAAGTTCAGGGAAGGAGGATTTAGCCTACTTTAAACACATTTTTTAAAGTAATCAGGACTATTAACCTTTAGCAGTCTGGATTCAAGAGACCTACAAATGCTCAAAACCACTGAAAAGAGACACACTTATGCTTTAAAAGGTTGTCTCTTGGTTTCTAGGAAGGAGAGGCATGTTGTTCTGGCTGCTTTGTTTTTTAACTCCTTAAGCTTCATCAGCTGAAGTAGAGTTGCCCCGAGTTAATACTGGAAAAGAGAAGATCAGACTCTGCCCTCCTTGAATAGAAAATGCTATTTTAATGGTTTTGTATTTTCTGGCTTTCTCACTTGGCTTCACAATCTAATTTCTCTGCTACCAGAGATCCTCTCAGTTGCATCTATGTTAAGAATTTAAAAGCAATATATATTTAAGTATAAAACAATATGGGTGAGTGTGTGCTCCTCTGAAAAAGTACATTTGGGGGCAGGTACACGTCTATGTGTAGTTTTACTGAGGAAGAGGAGATGATACACTGGTGATGAGTGAGGTCATGTATTACATTTTCAAGAATTTTGAATGGTTTCATGAATGATGAAACTCTAAGAAGCAATATTAGAACATACAGAATTACTGTGGGTCACAGCCTTTTCAGACTGTGTTGCTGTAGCCTTAGATGTAATTAATTTCAAATAGTGCTAGCTACTGTTATATAGTAATGACAGATGCTTGTGGAAAATGCTCAAAACCACCCACAGGCACACAACTGAAATCCCTGCTTGATTTGAGCCCCAACAGGAACGTTATAAAAAAGGACATTTTCATGCTTTCATGACATCAGAAGCAATACCTTTGAAATTGTAGTGTAGAAAGTCTGTTACACCTTGTGCAGTGCTTGTAAAACCAGGAACTATTTTGTAGGCTTTCCAGGAAGGAGTAGTGGAAGATCTGAGAGCTTTGGAAAGAGTTGGAGCTTCATGCCTTCCATTTCACCTCAGTGGCAGTGCTCCATGAGGTTCACAAAGCTTGCACAGGTTTCTCCCAAGTATTTCGAAACCGCAGAACGTGAGAAGCTGTTGCTCTCCTCTGGAAAGAAATTGCTGTATTTGCTTCACTGCTGTTAACTGCTGCAGTAAACAGCAGCTGGTATAAAACCAAAACTAAACCAAAGTGTTAGTGGATCTGTAAAGGTGTCTCAAAATTACTCCAACCCCGATATAAAAAAAAAAAAAAAAAAATCTAAAAGCTTGCACAAACATACATGTAGCTATACTGTGCTTTTCCTTGGGAAAAAGTAGAACAACCTGGCCTGAGGGTGGTTAGCATTGATGGGAGAGCGGTAACTTTTCTTAGATGTGAGGTTTTGTTGCTTTTAACTTGAACTAGGATGAACAGGCAGGCCTTTGAAGGCTCAAGTGTTCCTCCAGCATGAAATCAGAGCAGCGAACTTTGCTTGAGAAGAATAGTTGCTCACAACTTAATTACGTTGATCAATGAGATGATTTAGAGTTAGGAGGGATGTGTGCAGCAAAGGTCAGAATCTGGGAAGAGCTCAAGGCTGGTTTAATGTGCTCATTTCCCCAGCTCTTGCTTCCCAATAGCTTCCACAGAGATCATTAAAGCCAGCGAACGCTGAGATCTTAAAAACATTATGGACATCTGTAAACTTCTTTATCTAGAAAAAAAATTACGTGTTTTATCTTTACACCCACCAGTAGCTGAGCCAAGCTTGTTTCAAGCGAGGAAGACTTGTAATATCAAAGATTTACTTAATTTTTATTGCTGTGCATAAAACATCTGACAGTATTTGCCGAGAAAACCAAAATGCCTCTCTTTGTTTGTACAAGCCAAAGGAAAAGTACAGAGTATCCATCTGCAAACGAACATCAAAGCCCTTTTGCAAAATCGGGGTTGGTGACATGTATTTGGAGAACCAGTATGAGAGCCGCCTGTTACAGAGTCATGGGGGTCTGCACTTACCCAGCATAATCCTGATTGGAGCCACATCTTTTCTTTTTTCTCTTTATTATCACTTCGTGGTTAACATTTGCTGATGAGTAGGATTAACAGCACATTTTCAGTGACATTTAGCTCTTTTAACAAACTCTCTTCAGTCAAAGGTTGCTGGCCTAGAAAAAAAAGAGAAAAGTCATTAAGCAAACAAATCTTTGCCAAGAGTTGATGCTAAACATGCCATCACTCTGTGTGAGTTATTCACTGTATATGAAATTTATTCCACAAGACTCTGACCTTGATGTTGATTAACCAGAAATCCCTTCTTCTCTTGTCACTATTAACAGCTTTAGGTGCCTTAAGTGGCCCCTCTCCCTTTTTTTTCTCTTTTATTTTTTTTTTTAAGCATCCATTAAGGAAGGCTTTTCCCAATTTGTCATTTCTTTCATAGTGCTGCTCATTGGCACAACCTCTTGAGGCACGAGGAATTGGGGTGCTCCTTTAGGATGGTGATGCATCTCAGGGGAGACTTTTACTGTTTCAGGCAATTCAGTCCATTAACCAAAAAGCCTGGAAAGGGAAATGGGATTTCTCCCTGTCCATATTCCTGTTTTCCAGGCCTGTCAGTCGTGGTAAGGCCACTTTGTGACTTTCTGCGCAGGACAGAGTTTCTGCACTAAATTTGTGAGGTGGAGAGGGAGAATATTATGGCTGTTCTTTACTCGTTCAAGGCTCAAAAGGGCCTCTCTGTAGACGTCGGAGATGGAGCATCAGTAGATTGCCCTTAGGTCACTCAGCTTTGAGTAGACCCCAAATATGGAAGATGGTTTAAAACCACTTCCAGCTCAGTATAAACAGAGGATCAGAGCAAGAACGGAACCTTTTTGGTGCCTGCTGCTAAGCATGAAACCATTTATGGAACAGAAACACTGCAAGTATTCACTTTTGCTGGCAATTTCTGGAAGGGGCAAGGGGGAAGAGATCAAGGGATGAGAAGCAGAGCAAAATAAATGGTGGTTGTGGTTTTTTTGTATTCTTTTTGGGTGACATCACATAGTGATAAGTTGAATAGACTGGAAGGATTGAAAACTGGACTTGCTCTAAAGCCAGCTAGGAGTGGATTGGATTACAGAATATAGCTGGCACCTCTTGTGAAGAAAGCCTGGCTGCCATAGACTTTGTGGTCACTGGCATGGATTCATTTGGTGCTTTGTGATTTTGCTGCATGACACTCACCTCTGGCAGTCTCTTGGCACACTCTTTTGTGGTGGAATATGATGTTTATCACCACAGCTGTATGAGATTGTACCCAGTCTGAAAGGCTTTCAGAATCATTGACAGTCCATATCTCCCTCTCTTTTCTACTGGCTATACCAGTTGAGTGCATCACTCATGGTTGGCTGTTCCTTCCATAGTTTATAAGTAATTCTGCAAAACCAAACATTCAAAAGAGGCACAGTGTCATCAAGATAATTTACATAATCTTAATTCTGCTCCTTCAAGCAAAGATGAAATACATATCATTGTGGTATGAGTGGCTGCTGCCACCCTCCTAAGCCCAGGTTAGTTCTTGGTCACATCTTGATCGTACAGTGGGATGGATGGTGCAAAGCAACCACTCCTTTGTGCTTCAATTGATAAATATCCTGGAAAGGCCAATGCAGAGCCATTAATTTCTTAAGAGCTTTACTAGGATGCTATTGAGAGTGGTATCCCTATGTTATGTGTACCATTGTTAGAGATGGGAGATGTATTAGACCTGGCAAATTCTTGTATTTCTAGAGAGCATTAAACACTGGGGTGGAGGTGGGGGAACATTGGGGTGGGGATGATGCCTAAAGAGGCCAACCTAGAAACAGAGACTAGACAGGAGTAAGGGAATAAAGGTGGATATTTATTTGAAGGCCCTTCAGAGGTACACCCTGGGCAGGCCAAAGGCTACACCCAAGATGGANAGATGCTGGTTTACCCATTTTGGGCCTAGGACGGGCTGGGTGTCCTTGGAGAGCAGCCTGGAGAGGCTTTGTTATGTCTGTCTTAGCATGAGAGAGCAGCAGCTCACAGGCTACAGGACACTGCAGAGTTACACACTGGGAATACAGAATTTGAAAAATATAAAAGCTAAAATGTAAGGCATTAGGGAAAGTGAGTGGATACAGCTGAAAACCATTGCCCAGTTCTTATTTACAGAACAAACATACACGCTCACATTTTGGGCAAGTGTAGGCAAAACAACATCCTTAGCAGGGAACGTGGACAGCTATTACAGCTACATCCGTAGGAGAGTTCAGCAAGCCAAATGCAAAATTATGAAGTCATAAGAGAAATACGCAAACCAAAATGCTGAAACACCTTAGTGACTTTAAAACTGATTATCCTTAAAGCTTTGGGGTTTGTCACAATCTTTGTCAAATGCTTTGCTTCTAAAAGAAGTGCAACTTTGTCATGAAATTGCCAAAGTGACAAACTTCTGATCAGCTTTGATCCAGATAGATACAATTAGTTGATTTTTGAATAAATTATGGTGTACGCTAATTTGCTAAAAGTTTTCAGGTTAGTCTCCTAGCAATAGTTCTTCAGTTTGGGCAGTGCTTTATTTCAGGCTTTGTTTTTCATCGCCTTGTCACACAGGATCTAGTCTGTACAGTCTGTTATTACTTATTTCTTTAGCTTTGAAAAGCTCCATTTATCCAATTTTCTATGATTTCCTGTGTTACATGTGATGTCATTTTGTTATTTGTAGTAGCATACTATCCAATAATCATACTAATTTGACAGGGACTATTTAAAGGGGAAGAGAAGTTGCTTCACTGCAGCGGCTGCAGCTGATATGAGGCAATCACCTCTGCTATCTCCCAGTTTCTATGGTTAAACAGGAGTGCAGCATTTCTGCTGATGTTCTTTCCTGCATGTCCACAGGTCAAATGTAACAGCAACTGTTGTTTTCTCTGTAGTGCTCTGGGCATTGCAGAGCATGACCTGCTACTCCATTAAGAAATCTGCAAAAACTGAACTGATTGTCTCTTCGCATTGAGCAGTTTCTTGGTTGGTTTTTAAGAATACAGCCAGTTGTTTCTCTTTTTTTCATGTGTGTTCTCTACCTCTTGAGAGATCCCAGGTTGCTCTTGTTTTCCTTTGTCATATAACACATGTAAATCTTTAAACTGAAATGCAAACCCTGAGTTCAGCACTACTCATCTTGCCTTGGAGATTGATGATGTGGGCTTTGGGCTCTGATAGTCCAGGCTGCAGTGGCATGGGATATGTGCATGGCAGCACATATTCAGTAACAGGTTAGTTGGCACCTTCCCCTAGGTCATCTTTTGTGTGTTTTTTCCCCACACACTATTTGATTTCTTTATATAAACTATAGAGGAAAAATGGGCTGATAGAATACCAGCTTTTCTTGCAAGTCATTTGTATGTTTCACAGCTTTCACCAAACACCTGGAAAAACCAGTTGTCAATTACATGATACTACAGGCTGGCAATGTGCTGACTGCCTCTTACCATCACCATCACAACCAAGACTTCGGTTTGGGCATTGCCAAAAGGCAGTTTTGGTCATGGACAGCTCTTCCTGATGACCTTGCCATTGGCATTGAGATTTTAACAACATTTGAGGCTCTGATAGCAATTACTGTTATAACAGCAATCCCTGTTAAATGGCTGATTTGGTAAGAGTGCCATCTGGAATCCTCCCTTCCTAGAGACATTCACCTCCAGCCTTTCCCTTGCAATAGATGGTGAGGATGTAAGGAACTTAGAGCAGTATAGGAAGGCAGATAGAAGGGAAAGTAGAACTGCCTTTAATGCAGGAAATTAATAATGTGCAGTACAGTGTAGCTGCAAAAGCAAATTAAATCTTCTGGTACCAAAAGCTTAAGATTTTGCTTCCCTCCAAAAGATGGACAGGGTGTCCTGTCTGGCTCAAGCTGCTTTTCTCAAAGTACAGCGTTTTCCAATTGTTACTGCATCATGTGGCCTGGTGGGGACATCTTCACTATCTTAAATGGTGTTACATATCATCTTTAAGGCAACTGAATCATGCCCAGATAAACTCTCCCCTCAATCTGCCTTATGGGGACTTAAAAGTTATGTGAAGTTTTAGTCTAAAAATTAAGCACTGTGTTCTGTACAAGACCCTTGTTGATAGCCTTTCCTGCATCTTGGCACACCTGAGCCATGAGTCCTTTGCATGTGTATCACAAAGCAGATCTTCTAGAGGCAATTCCATAGCAGAGATGGTCTTCACAATTACTTCCAAACTGCTGAATTCCATGTGGAGAAGGTAAGGCCTGGGAAAAGAATCATATGTAGTTTAAATCTTCACAGGAGTTCTAGAAAAGCATATAATGTACCCAGAAGTTAGCTTCAGATGCTCTGAAAAATCACCTTGATCATTTTCCTTAAATAGATTTATTGGTAAGAAAGTGAAGTAAGACATCTGTTCATCTTGTTAAATATATGCATAAAGAAAAACGATGCAACCAAACTAAATTACAAAAATTTAGGGTTTATTTAGCATGTAATTGAACTGTCTTCCAGTTTCTGCTTTGTGAACAAAGACAATATAAGAAAAACACTGACCGAATTATTTTAACATAATACAAAGCTGAGGAACTAAATGTACATGAACAAGCTGAGGGAATTGTAGAAATCCTTGTAGCTTTATAATACGATGGTTTGCTAGGGAGCTGAGATGAACTCTGCAGCACCTGGATATTTGCTAGCATGGGTTGTTAAAGTATTAGAGAAAGCCTCTAATATACACACGGTATAAATATATGATATAACTAAAAAAACCCAGCCAGGAAGTATCAGCGATCAGTATTTTGCTAATAATTTCTGACGTAATCACCATTATTCAGATGTTTTCCTCTTTCTTGAGGGAAGGGGGATGGAGGTTTGAAGTTTGGTGGCGAATGCCTGCTGGCAGCAGCAGGATGGTGCACGTTACTAGAGTAGATGTGATGATTTCTCAGGCTTTCTTTCCATTAGCTACGAGAGAATAAGCCATGCTATATCTAATTCAGAATTAGCAGCACTGCTGATATGCTTGATGTTTCTGACACCCTGCCTTGGTGTAACTGGCCTTTTTGGTGTGTGTGGGTAAAGAGGCTCACAGGCTTCACAGAACACAGCCTGTGTGGCATTGGCTCCCCTGTTGATTTAGTTTCATTTTCTGTTTTTCTGACTTGCTCAATTGCCTGTAACGGCATTAAAGTATTCTTCTGATCTTTGTTTCCATGTGTTCACTACACGCAGTTCTAGAAAGCCTTTATGCCAAAGGAACATTCAGAGTGAGGGGCAGCTCTCGGATTTGTTTCAAAAATCATTGGCTAATTGCATACTTGACTGAGCCTTGTTTATAATAACCTCTACTGAGAGAGCCTTTGCTGGGAACTTAATGCAGAAACTCTGATCAGGCAAATCCATTCAGGAGAAGTACATGAGTCCTACCTCGGACAGCAAGTACAGACAACCACCTATCCACACTGTGCTGTCAGAGTCAGAATATTTCCTGCCTAGAATTCTGCTCAGAGGTACAGACAGCAACAACATGGGACATAACGCGAGGGACATGGTGTGAGGGAAGCACAGACACTGACAACTTGAGGAATACATGGCTGTGCTTCCCTCAGGAAGTGAGGGACTGAACTGCAGGAAGATGCTTTAGCTGGAACATTGATGTCTCTGCAGGAGCAGCCTCAAAAATTTCAAATTGATACATCCTCTGGCCTCCTACTCATTCACTGTTAAACTTTGTGTCCATGCCAAGGTCTTGCCTACCAGACTAAAATAATCTCTTTACCTCCACCCCTTGTCACCTTGTCCCCTTCCATCTGCCGAAACACGCTTGCTAAGATAGACTTTCGCTTCCACAAGTCAGGATAATTGATCTTCCCACTCCTCTATCCCTCTCCTGACTTTGTGAGCCCTACCAAAACTTTATCATCATCTTCCAAATCAGAAACAGTCTCACTGCTTCAACTGCTTTCACTTAATTCCTGCTCTCATTTCCTTCCCATTCTTGCTGCTTGCTCTTTCAAATCTGTATGCATCTTTATGTAGCTCTAGCTGAATGTGAGTGAGTATGAGTTATTTCATACATGGCAAGGAGGGGAGAAGGGGAAAAGATGATCTGGAATAAAGTCTTAAAGAATTTGATTTTTCCATAGTGTAGTTACTGAAGAACAGTTAGAGCTCGCCCAAGTTAGAGGACAGTACTTGGTCATTGAGAAAAAATCAGTACTAGTGACAAGCAACAAAAGCATATTTGCTCCCCACAGAGTGCCAACAAATTGCATCAGGGAAGTCTTCTTAGAGCTGACTTCCAAAAAGAGTGATTTTGGGGGAGAAGACAATCTAATTACATTTCACCAGGCTGGATTGGGTAGTGAGGATTGGCCACACATACTGACTCTGCTGTCTTATGGAACTGCTGACTGTTACTTAATTCAAGCTACAATTTTAAATGAACTGTGGGTATTGCAAGCTTCCAGGTGTTTGGGGTTGAGTGCTCTTATTAAATGATGTTGTCTTGGGCATCCAATGTGTAGCTGGTGACCAGCTTTCTGCAGACTTGTTTGAGAGGACGATTCACGCACCTCCTCATTGTCCCACTCTCCTGTCTGGAAAATTTTGTGAGAGTTTTATGGATATAAATGGTCATCAAACCATTCATTTATCTCCAGAAGGGGCATTGTATATGCCAACCACCAATAACAAAGTAAGAATATTAAGTACTGACCTTTTCTATATCAGTAAAAGCAAACTCTTCTCAAAGTCATCCAAAGCACTTAAAGCAAGAAATGCATGTGATGGTATCGTATGCTGAACACAAAGTAAAGGTGAATGGCTTATGGTGCAGGCAGACTTTCTTAAGCACAGGATGGACAAGAATTGTGTAGAAAGCAGTCACCAAAATGGTGGGCTTGACGCTCAGGAAAGTGGCTTTCCATGGTCTGCTGTCTTCTTCCACTGTGTAAGAAGGGAGCATGGTGCAGACTGCTTGGTTATCTCCTTTCTCTTACAGAAATCATGAACATTTACTGTCTCTCAGTCCAAAGCCAGGGAGCACTTTGGTCATTTGAGTCCTCTGAGTTTGGCTCAATGCTTTGCTAGAAAGCAGTCATTTGCCAAGCGGAATGGGGCTGATTTTTATTGGAAAGGAATTACCCGACAAGGCTGATAGAGGGTTTCTCCTTCCCATCTCAGTTCTTTTTTTGCCTTTTTACCTGTATTATATGTGTTTGAAGAAAAATATTGAGTAGCATACAAAGAACAGCATCTCTGGCAGATACTGCTACTTCCCAGCAGCCTGAAAGGCAGGAAGAGCTTTGGATTTTGCAGAAAGAAAGACAAGAATGAATTTATCTTATGCTTTGAACCATGTCAGTGGCTAATAATCCTTCCAGCAGCAGGGGACTAACAAACATAGCCTGAAGTTATTTTTGGCTCTCATTTCTATCCATTGGTGAGCCAGCTCAGAGATGGCAGCTGCTTGGTTCTAAACTTGTGAGATCCACCTTCCTTTGGTCCCCAACCAATTCATAGTGCCCATGTGAAAAGAAAACCCAGTGGTCTACAGAAGCTGTCATATACAAGCTAGAGGGCTGCTTTTTTTTAAATCTCACTGCAAATTGCCTCAGATTTCCTGAGGGAAGAGAATCAGGAAGGGCAGTTCCACATCTGTCATCACTGTTTTACTCACAGATCCTCTGGCTTGACAGCATCTCAGAAGAAAATTGCCCCCACTTGCCATGCAAGTTGCAAAATGTACATAAAATCATCTTGGTAAATCTTTGTAATACAGCTGGAAGAAAATTTCCTGCCTCCAGTGAGTATTCACCTTTGAAATGCTTTTGCTTTTATGTTCTGTTCAGGGAAACTCTCTAAGAAAGAATGTGTCTAATTGTCACTTAAAAACTCCTTTGGACCTGTGACTATACTGGAACTTCAATGCCATGCTGAATTGGAGGATTCAGTTTTTAATCAACCCTGTAAATGTTGTGACTCCACTCCATTATTTGTGCATTGTTGATACATAGCACTGCACCTCCAAAAACACCTCAGCTGAAATTATGTCTTTCAGAGCCAGTAGTGTATTCCTTGCCTGTTTAGCAGTTTCTGCAGCACTTGAGCAAAATTCTTTCAAATCAATAGTGTTGTGCTGTGGTGCAGAATTTCGGACACTCTGTTTAGCAAGCACGCAGAGTTACTTGATCTGAGCACTTTCAGTGGCGACGCATCTCCCACTTTCTTAATAAATTGAATTAAATTATCACTTCTTTACCCTGTCTTCACAAGCAAATTTAGACATCTCACTTTTCATCTTGCATTTTAAGTAGAAAAACTATAGTAACAATCACTTCAGCATTTTCATGGTGTAAGGGATGACCTAATGAATTAATAGAATTTGCAGCTGCAAAGGCCTTTTGGTTAAGTTTTTCTAGCATGCTTTTACAAACTACTCTTAAGCCCCATGAGATCCTCCGAATTCAGCCTGGTATTATTTGTCTTAGACTGACGAATGAGGCACATAAAGGCTGTGCAACCTGTTGAAAGTTGGATAAGGCAGTGTTAGTGTAAGGAAGAGGGCATCAATGCACTTGGCTAGGCATTCCTCACGCTGCTACCAAAGCACGTATCCTGTGCGCTGGGTGTTTCTGCTGACAGGGAATCGTTAAACAAAGTACCGGGTTCAATCAAGAAGATTAAACTGGTTATACTTTTGCTCTTGTTACTGTGAATATAACACAGATTTCTTTCTTTCTATTGAGAAAATCTGAGCAGTCTGAGCCCATATATTATTCCACCTTGATAGCAGAGTAACTGTCCCAGAGATTGCTCGAGCTTCCTTTTCACCGGCAGCATAAACTGCTGTGTTCACTTCATCAAGCCTAAGTGTTAACTACTTCCTATTAAATCAAATGTTCCCAGGTTCAGGATCAAGAGAACCTGCTTAAGCAAAGCATCTGTCTGAGTTCCTCTCAAGTTAATGTTCCATACAGTGTGCTTCTGAAAGGCTGACAAGGAAAGAAGGGAAAACCTTGGCACTTCTGTCTCTTCCACTGCTTAGGGGAATGGGGAAAGAAAAAAGTAAGAAAATGAAAAAGCTTTTTGTGAGCAATCTTCTTACACTTCTGTAAGTTTGTGTCTTTGTTATGACCTCTGATATTCAGAAGGGTGGGAGAAGAGACTTGTAGTTACATCACAGAGTTAACAGTCAGGAATTTGCAAGCCTGAGGCCCTTGACCCCAGCATATGAATCTACCAAATGCAGGGCCGAACTGGAAAGTGTGTGGTAGCTCTTGTCCAAAAGAGCTATGATAATGCCATATAGGTGATGCAATATTTTGGGTGTCCATTTCACAATATANGACGTCTCTGTCTGGGAAGAGGGTAATTGGAGCTAAATGCAGAGACACATTTCAGTCACAAATGAATATTACATCTTCTCAAAGAGCTCACATTTTACTGACCACAGGATGTTTGAACCAGAGGGACACATCAGTTCATGCAAACTTAATGCCTTCGTCCCATTAGAGTTGGCTTCTGCTCTAGAAATATGAATGGTATGTAGTTTTCCTTATGCAACTCTGCTATGGAGGGCAGCCTTGTTCCACTCTTGGTTTTGGGTGTACTTAAAGATATGTCACGTTCCAGGGAGGAATTTGAGCATGACAGTCATAACAATGCACCACAAACAGGCACTCCAGAAGAGTTAAAAGAGGCAAGCACAGATGTGAGACCATCCCTTAATAGTCTCCCATCCTTTGCTCAGTAAAGAGATTTCATGATCCCCCTCTTGTTTGCTTGTTGACTAACTTCCAGTAAATATTTTTTAGCTGCCTATCTGGCATATTTTCAGAATTCCTGCATCCATGTTGTCCTTTGCCCAGGAGTTCCTCATGCTTCCAACTTCCTGTGTGGAGAGCCATTTCTTTCTGTCTGGTTTGAACTTGACTCGTACCTTCATTTTTTGTACATTCTAAGTATAAGAAGAAACTGTTGATTCCCATATGCCTGCTCCAAACTGCTTTCTCATGTTTGTCAGCCTCGTCATATGCCTCAGTCATCTCTTTTCCAGACTAAAGAGTTCCAGACTGTTCAATCCTTCATTGTGCATTTGCTTTCAAGGCTCCACAGGTGTAATTCCTTCAGTCAAAATCTTAACCTTGCGCATTGGTATGAAAACCATTACAGAAAACAAAAAGAAAAAACATCTCAATTGGAAGAATCTCTGCTCTGGAGTCATGATGGGGGGAGGACATGTAAGTGCAGGAGAATGTGGAAGAGTTTCCAAAGAGACCACCAGTGCCATTACCTAAAATGTAAGGACAACACACATAAAGACGGCTTTTCATTTTCCAGGGATTTCTAGGAGCCTCAATAATTTTAAAGTATTTGTTCCTAAAACAAGAAGATTTTTTCTAGAATGAGGATGGTGAAAGAGATACCCCATAGAGGTGGGTGCCCCATCCCTGGAAACATTCCTGGTCAGGTTGAACAGGGCTCTGAGCAACCTGATCTAGTTGAAACAGGGGCTTTCAACTTAGATGACCTTTGAAGGTCCCTTCCAAACTGTTCTATGAAAAAGCAGTACTGGAATAGAATAGGTTGTCATTAAACATAGTCTCATTACACAATCATTAAACATACTTTTCAGTACAATTGTATTTTTCACTTTTCACCAATTCCTCTAGAATACACACACTCTCTGGTAAGGGCACTGTACTTCAGTGTTTCCCACAAATACACTCCCTCCTATGTAGCAATAGGGCATCTTCTTAAAAAAGCCAGCCCTCCAGTGTGATGGAGTTATTTCCTTGTCTCTCTGAGCTTTCCTATTGCTGCAATTCCCTTCTCATGTCACCTGGTGGCTGCTGAGCCCTTCTGCAGCTCAGAAGGTGCCACTCACTCCTGGGAGCAGCAGAGACCTCCGAAGCAGTCCCAGGAGATTTAAGATAAGGATTTATGGTCATCTTTTTTTTTTCTTAATTCCTAGGGATGGAGTCTGACACCATAATATTTCTGTGAGCAAAACAGCCCTTGCTTTTCCATGGAAAAGGAGAAAGAACTGGGATAAATGCTCTCATTTTGAGTCAACTCCTGCTATTTACACATAATTCCTCTTGATAATTTGAAGTGAGAATCAGGCCTTTAGTGTGGAAAAATACTTGATTCTTCATTAACAACCTCCTCTGCACAGCTGCATTAATAAGTAAATTGACTGGGTCCAGAAAGAGCAAGGTAATTATTTTCAGCGGCGTTCATCCTGATCTTCACCCAAACTGGGGACAGTTCAAAGCAGAATCCTGAACAAAAATTACTGCACAGCAGAGTCTAGTGTCAGTAATTTCTTAGTTTCTTTTCAAAGGATCGAGAGGGAGCACTATCCCATATGCAAAAAGGAGGGAACCATTTTTGTCCTGTGACAAAGAGGGATTTTGTTTGCCAGTGTGGGTTGAATTGGCTGAAAAGGGTGAGTAAGCACTATTATTAACCTTGAAGCTTGTAGAATGATGGTTTTGCTTTGTGTTTAGTTTTTGGTGGGTCGTTTCGTTGTTTGGGTTTTTTTATAATTCCAGTAAATTCATCCATAGGATCTGATTTCTTTTTGGCCCAGCATGGCTGTTAGAGGTGGATGCTGTTGTGATATACCTTATTGAATAAGGACAGGTGGTTTTCACCCTTGTCTGTCATCAGCCTGGTTTACAATAAGAGGTGTGAAAAAGGCCCACTTTTCCCATAGGGCAAACACACGTTTGGGTGAGGTCTTGTGTTTAAAGGGCACATGATTAATAGCTGTAAAGAGCCTGCTCCTCTAAACATAGCAAGGTGGTGATTTTCACTTGAACAAGTACTACAGGGGAGAATGTTTTACAGAAGAGAAGGAAAGAAAATATTTGCTCAGGAATTTAAGGTCAGGAGTCCTGTTCAGAGCCAGTAAGGTATGTCCTCTTACCTCTTTCAGGTATTTCTATCAATCTGTTTTGGAGGATCTTTGGAGGGATGACTGAGATGTCTTATCTGGGGAGCTGGAGGATGAGAGTGGGGTGTGCAAGCACACAGCTGCTCTTGATAAAAGTCCATCAAAGTTGCAGCTGGCACAAGAAGGGCTCTTGTTCTCCTTTCTTGAGACAAAAAACAGAAGTAGTAGCCAGGACATGACCTTGTAGGCCTGGGGACAGGGAAGGCCAGCTGGCCACTAGATCCAGTGGAGGACATGTAACCCCCTCTCCACAGTGCTTCGGGGGGCCCTTGAGACCCCCAGAAACAGATCCTCCAACACCGAGCAGACAGAATTTGTATGGCTCTTTCTGCAGGCTGCCTTTGACCAGCAAAGAGCACAGAGGTCTGTGAGGGAAGGACTGCTTCTTTTGAAGCATGGCTCATTGGCAAAAAGGTGAAAGGGAGTAGAAATAAAAGCTCAACCACTTTTTAATGACCCCCTTGAATCTTTGTGGGAGGGTCATGCTCTCCCAGCACAGGCTTGTCCTCCTGACAGCATTACTTCAGTGTTGCATTTCCATTGCTTGTGCGACAGTGTCTCCTTCCTAGTCGTCTTTCAAGGCCCTGTCAGATTTGGGAGCAGCTCTCCTTTGTTTACAGGTACTTGTGCACTGAGCTGTGGTATGGGAGAGCATGTCTCTTTCTGCTTCACTACAACAGAGCAGTGCTCCCCAAAAGTCTGCCGGGGCTGAGAGATGCCCCTGCCAGTGCTTCTCCTTGGTCCTGACTCCTCTGCAGTGGTGAGCCCAATGAGGGTTTGGGTTCCTCTTCAGCCAGCTTTGTGCAGCACTGGGGACTGAAGGGGAAGAGGTGGGCTGCAGCAGGATGAGGAGAAGGCAGGCAGGACCAGGGCTTTGGGGGCCAACTCATCTGGGACAGGTCTGCAGGACAGGCATATGATTCCTCTGGGAGACCCCCAGAGCACCTCTGGGTTTGGGTGCTCTGCCTGCTTCCACCCAGACCTCTTGTGACCTGCCTTTTAAGTCCTCCTTTTTCACTGCTTATTTCACTTATGACACTTGGCTTTCACACAGCTCTCAGAGCAGCTAAGACTTGTTCTGTGAGGAAGAGGAAGGTGTTCCTCTTCCTTCAATCTTTATTTTATATCTGTGTAGTTTTCTAAGGAGTATATATACTACCTTCCACCCCAACCCCTTTGTTCCTTCCCATAATTACACTTTATTTTCTGCACTGCAGACATAGAGACAGCCAACTTCTCTGCCTGAGGTTGTGAAATGGTTGGAATGGAGAAAAAGAGAGGCAAGACCTTAGCTGAGATGTGCATGTGGGAGGGAGGAGGTGTAGGGGGATAGGGAGTATTCATGGAGCCCCGTGTGGAGGGACCAGCAGCCTGTGTGGCACAAAAACATTTTAAACTCACAACAGGGGAACACTCTGTGGATTGAAGGCTTCAAAGAGAGAGCCTGCCAGCTACAAAAAACAAATCTTTAAATAACAGGGAGAGCGATGAGAAAAAGTCTGAGCTGCTCACTCGCAGGAAGAGAGCCGGCTTCACTCAGCCTGGGTGGAAAACTGTGTAATCCCATTGGCTTCGGGGATGTTGCAAGGGCTTACACCATGGAAGAATTTAGCCTGCTGGGTCCAACAGCCTTACTCAGGCTGAATAATTCTTTTGTCCCTTCTCCGAATCCTGATTGCAGCAATAGGCACCAAAATGTGTGTTGGTTTTGGTTCCAGCGAGGCAGGTTTTACCGGGCTTGTGTGAGGGACCCTTGTTAAAACTGCACTGCTGAGCTGAAGGGAAAGTTTCTTCAGCTTTCCAAAAAATTCTCTTTTTGGGCAGACTTCAAGCTTGGAAAATGTCAGCCTGAGAGGTGAAACTTAAGGAAAATTACAAGCAATGGAGTACAAGGACATATAATGGAAATCCTTTACCACTGATAGTAGCCTGCCAGCTATATTACACAGTTTAAAGGAAGTTCTCTTTAATAGAAAAAGAGAAAAATATATATACTTTGCAATTAATTGAAGGAGCTTATTGCTCCAGAGTATCAGGGAAAACCCTGCCTTGAGAAATGTCCTTTAGTTAAATACACACTAGCCCCAGTCCCTATGTCATTACAACCATGAGCATTTTTTTAGAAGAAATTTTTAACATTTGTATTTGCACCGCTGCTTACCTAGTAGATTCTTGACTGAGTGAGAGGGAGCTTGAAATTATTCTGGCCCCATCTTGCACCCTGTGCCATCATGACACAGAAACTTGATGGCACCTGGGCCATCCCTGCAACTTTTATGGTAGGTTCTGTGTGCTTCTGCTTCTCCAGCTGACCCTTAAATAGTGTCCCCTGAGCCTCTGACACGAAACAGAGTGAGAAAAATACACAAGTATTAGAAAGCCCAGTGTCTCTGTAGGGACCAAGATTTACCTGTCCTCTCTGGTTTTATTCCAGTATGATTTCTTATCTTTCTTTATGTTCCAGTATGATTTTCTTCTTCCAGGAAGGCATTACTTGGTTTGGGGTTTTTTACCTTCAGTGCAGGCATATGATTTCAAATACCTTCCTCAGACCCCAACACATAGTTCTTCAGAAATGTAATGGGCAGGTAGGCAAGGGGAAGAATTTGATTATACTTGAAAAGAAAGACAAAGTAGATCTGATGGTAAAGCTATCCAGCATGTTTTAGGTTTCCCTCTGTAGTTTAGGTAGAAAGGATTGTTCTTCTGCCAGGGAAAATATATAAATTTTAAAAGAGATGTCAAGGACTGCTTAACATACAGACAAAAAAAAGTTTCACACATCTGTCCTTATAATAGCCCTATGTGTTTGTATTCTACTTATTTATGCATTCGCATTTGGTTTATTTATGAGATCTTTGCCCAGAAATGTTCCCCTATTAATTCTATATGGCTCTATATGGTAATTAATATATCACTGTGATATTCCATCTGTTATTATTTCTCCAGCATTTGCACCTATGAGCCCCAACCAAGATCAGAGTCTCATTTGGATCACAGGATCAAAGCCTCTTTTGTGCTGGGGACTTCACATATGCACAGAGGGTAGCTGAGGCTTTTAGTCTAAACACAGAAACTGGGCAAGTGTCAGTGAACGGATGGGTGCTGGCCCTCAGCACTGACCAGCCCACTGAGCAGTGCTGAGGAAAATGTAGTAGTTGTGGCAGTCAGGCTCAGATCCCCTGCAGTCCCTTCACCATTCTGCCTCTCCTCAGTGCTGTGGCACCTCCAAAATGAAAGGCATGATATGACTGTGATTTCCTTGATGTATTTGGGCTATGGTAGATCACCCACCCAAGGCCACAGAACAGAATGTAACAATTGCACCCAGGGCTGTCATCTTTTTGCTCATAAAAATGGAATGACAAAGCAACTTGTTAAGCAGGCTTAATAGCAAGGATACCCTAACACGAGCCATGTTCCTGTGAGATTTCGTGCCCCATCAAGTGCCTGCTGGGAGCAGTGGGAGCTGAAGTCCATAATCTCCTCTGTAGCAGGCTGGCAAACATGGGAGATGGCTACAGCAGTGGTGGCACAAAAGATGCTTTAAAGCCCAACTGTGGTTAGGGTAGGAAGCTGGCAGTCAAGGCTCATGCCCACAGAGGTGCAAGGAGGAGGGGAGGAAGGAAGGGGGAGTGTCAGCGTGGTTGAGGTTTATGAATCGAAAGCTAAATGAAGCATAAATAACCTGTAAAGGATGTGCAAGTAGAAGGAACATTTTAATTCAGGCTTGCAGATTGTGAGCAAGTGATTCTGGCAGGCCAGGGTAATGTTTTAACTACTATGGTGATAGTGTTATTGCTGTGTACTCTGAAAGTACAAAGAAGACTATCTTTTGTTGGAATACTAATGCGTTAATGATTATAAAATATGCTTCTCCAAACTGCTGTCCAATGGAAGCAGCCTCCATAAGCAGTGCAGCGTTCATGCTGTCAGGCACTCATTATTTCTGTTCAGTGGTGGCAGGAAGGCACTGGCTTAACCATAAATATTGACAGCAAGCTGAAAAGTCTTCTGTTGGAGGGGAAAAAAAGTAAGCACAAATGGTTGAGAACCCAACTTTATAGTTTCCTGATGGTGAAAACAGAGATGAAGACATTTATGTTGTCCAGAAAATGCTAAAGGAAACATTAAATGGAACATCCAGTTTCAATAGCTGCACTGGGAACAAAATCTCTCCCCCTGAAGTTACATTAAAATATTTCCTTCCTGATCTTCTTCCTTTAAGAAGGAGACTTTTTGTGTGCGTGGTTGGGGATGGTGGGAAATAATAATTTTCAATATTTCAAGTGTGAAAATTAAAATACGTTTACTACTCTGAAATGTCACAATAGTGTTCCATGGCAATGGTACTCTAAGGAGTTCCTCAAGTTTCCACTCTGCTGCTTGGTCTGGATCTTTCCATCTAAACCTCAGGGCCATCTTTCTGCAGAAGAGGAATGATGAAAGGTGCCATTCTGCGCTCTGCAACAAAATTTGTTTGGATGATCTGTTAATTGCAAAGAACCCTGTGAACCCAGGTGTGTTGATATTTGGGGAACACTTTCCCAAAGCCAGGGTGAAGGACATCTTTCAAAAACAGAACAGGAATGACAATTTCATAAAGTTTTCCTGTGAATCACATGAGTAATCGGAAACAAAAAAAACCCCAAAAGCTGGTTTTAAGCAGTTACCTCAGAGGCCATTCATCTGCCTTGTTTAGTCTCAAAGAACACCAAATACATCTTATTTCCAAAAGAAACATCCAAAGGAGTAATCTTCCAACATGTCTCCATATGTTTGTGTTGCTGGTAGTTTTTTGGCCACAGATACGCCCCACGCTGTGCAGGGCTCCAGCCCCAGTGTTGCACACTCCTGGGTACTGTGGGTACAGAGGCAAATTTGCTTCTCTTGCATCATGGCCTGGCTTTTGGTAAGTCAACAACAGTGGCTTTCCGAGGTTGTCTTTAATTCTTACTTTCCTTCTTTTTCTTTTGGTGAATTTACATGTGGCTGTAATCTGGTGCCCAGGCATCCTACTCGCAGGGCAATTTAAAGGCCTAATATGAGTGCAGTGTGCCAGGTCTGGGAACGGAATTTTTGTTTCAAGTTACCTTAAAAGACGTTTTTTGTTGGGCTCTTCTTTCTTAGTGGGTTTTCACATAAACTACAAGTGTGTTCAGAGAAAATTTTCTAATTTAATAAAGGTTTTTAGAATTCTCATTATGAAAACAGGAAAAAAGGCACTTTGGTTGATAGATGTATCTTTGTTTTTCCGTTTACTGGTATCTATAAACATTTAGAGTAATTCTTCAGATTTCTAGCTGGGGATTTCTTATGCTCATGTGTAAATAAACCACAAAGCCACAAATAAGCACTTGCCACTTTGAATGGGTTTTTCAAAGCTAAATGCAGGGGCACAGTTGAACTTCAGAAAGAGTGCTTACAAGCAAGGATTTGCAAGGATGTAGTGACATTAAGGTTTGCTAAAGCATGTCTGTAACTTTAGCCAAAATATTTATAAAGGACTCTTGTGCTGATGCCTCAAACATATCACCTTATTACTGCCTATATCCTGCAGTTTGAGAACTGCCATTCAAGGAAAATTGCAGGACTTAGAGCACATGACTGGTAATGAGAAACATTCCACTTGAATATTCAATCAGTTTCGCCTTAATTTGTGGTGGCTCACTCAAGGGCTGGATTGAAGAGCTTGTTTTAGAAAGTGGTTTCTTCCTCAACATCTCCAGCTCTGCCAGGGCAAAGGACAGATTCTACCTCAGAGCAGCATTGTGGCAAGGTTAGGAGGAGCACTGCAACTTTCCCCACTTCTACACTGGTGGGGTCAGGAAAAAGGCAGGGTTTTAGGAAACACAGTGGTTTTACGTATATGATGGAATGATATGTTAGTAAAGGGCCAGGATTTACATTTCAGTTGGCCAAGGCCTTCTGGGCATCCCTCCAAAAGGCCATACAGCTATGAGGGTGCTTGTGTTTTGCTTTATGGGGAGGGGCAGAAGAGGAAGAACGCAAAAAAAAATTTGCCAAAATGGTTCTTGTCTTGCAAAAAGAACTTGGACATAATTTTTCTTAAATTCTATGCAAATACTCAGTATAAATATTGTGTTCAAACTTTCCTGGCTGTTCCAGCAGGCGAGATACAACATTCTTCATAACTACTGAGAACGGTCTTTCAGTCCAGATGCAACTTTATTTCTTTATCTCTGTGATTAAGCACGTTTTACTAAACTTTATTTTATTGCAGTTTCCCAGAAATGCATGTTTTAATATACCAGACAAGAATAAGCAATGAGCTCATATGCAGAAAAAAGTCTGGTTTATAGTTATTGAATATACATGCTCCGTGTTTGCTATGAGTTTAATATGTATGTCATGCATTCTACTAAACAATTCAAGCATAAATGGAAAAGTTGGGTAATAATGGAAAGAATCTAAAGCTTTTGAATGCAAAAGGGCTTGGCAGAAACCTAGGTAGGAAGTAAGAGCTTTGATTATCCTGTTTATACTTGTTTTGCATAGCAAGGTCCCCAACAGCCATTGTGATGAAAGGGCATTTTTGAAGATCAGTACAGGTATATCAATGAGCTGGTACACCTGACACAAGAAAAGATGCTTATTTTATTGAAAGCTGAAAACAGAAAAAAACTGCAGATTTTGTAACATATACAGAGACAGAGCAGAATCCTGCACGTTTAGCAATGCAGGTCTAGCTCCAAAAAGTAACTTTAAAAATAGCAGTGTGAATCACCCAGCAGTTTCAAATCAAAGGTGCTTATCCACAAGCAAGCCGATGGTTTTCCTGTCAGCAGTGCACAGTCTCCCTGGAAGCTGGAAGTCAAACTGTGTTGCTTTTGGCTCACACTTCAGCAACACTAGGGATTGGACCATTAGAAGCTACAGCATGATCTATTACCCTGTCCGTGGACTTCAGAGGGTATTTTTTCAGTCCCCTCATGTTTAAGAGCTTGGCCCTTTCTAGGCATTGTTGTTAGTGTTGTTATTTGATTTGTTTCATCTTTGGACCTGTTGGTATCCTTTAGAGCTCGGACATCTCAAGCTCTCTTCTCTGGCATGACTAAAGGTAGAAGAAACAGCAGCCTCTGGTCTCATCCCTTTCTGGGGAACAAAAAATGGCCCCAGGTGAAGCAGAGCAGATAAGCTGACTGTCAGCAGCACTGAAACCCAGCAGTGTCATGCCGTTCCCAGAACTTCATAATCACCCCTAAAGGGCTATCTGGAATATCTTGTTTCATCCAAATGGAAAGGTCTAAAATAAAATATTTTATTGATACTTAGGAAAGGGCTTGCAACCAGGCCTTGTTTGGACATTTTTTTTGTCCCTCATACAATGCACTGTGGATGAAATGGGCAGGCTTTTGGACGCTTGGATTCAGGCATGGCAGTACTGCAGTGGTAAAGCCCAAAAGCCTTGCCACTGTTGCAGTAACCAGTGATGCGTATTGGCTGATAGGAGGGCAGAGCAAAATCTGCAAATGCATGGGGCAAATAGCTCCCCTTAGGCTGGATTATTCCTTACACATCAGCTGTGCAGCTGCAGGAAAGCTCTGATGCCAGGTGAGGAGCTGGCATAGTTCAATTGCCTGCGCTCTCACCCTCTTGATTAAACACAGGCATTTGCCCATGTTTTCTAAATTACTTGGGATCATTTACAGTTGTAAAAATATGCTGTTACAAAAGCTTTGTTGTTCACCTTTAGGGATGAACATGTTCAGCCCTGACAATGTTATCTAGAGAGAACAGCAGCCCAAATCATCTCAAACATGCTTGCAGTGTAACACAGCTTCAGGCGAGGCTCACTGACACCAGTGATGCGAAAGAAAGGAACGAAAATGAAGTGACCATTACAATGAGCAATGTGAGGCAGATGACACAATTTTGCTTGAACAACCAAATTTAAATAACAGAAAATTGCACTCCCTGTCCTTTTTTTTCTAGTTCTCTGGAGGTGTTCTTTTTGTGGCAATGAATTATTCCCGGGCTTTAGCATAAAACAGCGTGCATCCCTGAGAGCTGTAGTGCTGTCTGTCCAGACAGAGCACAAGGCTTCTGAAACATTGCCGTCTCGTGGCAGTCTCCTGGCACCACTGCAGCTGCTGTAGTACAAACAGCCTTGCCAGAGGTCACAGGCAGGTGTCACAGGCATTTAGTGGTAGGCAGGATACACAGCAGAAACTTCCTCAAATTTCACAGATGAAGATAGAGAGTTGGTTTTGTGCACAAAAAAAAAAGAAAATTAATCAGATGAGACAGGTGCCCAGTCAGATGATGACAAAGTAACTGAACTGCTGCCAAGTGAAAGGCAGCCCTGGATTCCCTTGACGGGTTTCTGTGCTTTCATGAGCCTCATAGCAGCCCTGAATTCAGTCACCTTGCTGAAGCAGTTCAGTGTCTACATTGACAGTCAGGAAGGTTTACAGCTCGGGAAGGCAGATGACCTGGGATGGCTTTCTCAGAATGGGAGCTCTCTTCTTTTCCAAGCCAAACTTGCTGTACTGCCTCCAGCACACCCTGTTACACACACTCAGCACCAAGTGTTACAGTCATCTTGCAGCAAATACCAGATGAAGATATCCTAAATAATGTGAATAATTTTTTCTCGTTTTTTTTTTCTTTTTTCCCCACCGACATTAAATCAGGGAGGTTTTCTGCCATGGATTGCTTTAGCACTCATCACTTAAAAGTAATCATTATCTCTGTGTATAAATTACCGTCATCCAGAATATTTTAGCACGTACTGTACAGTGTGCTTTTAAAAGCAAATCAGCATCTGTCTTAATTTTTGATGTATGAATTATTTCCTAGGATTACAGTCTTTAACGTTAGTCCAGTGAGAGTCAGCTTTCCCAGTCTGTGGCTATCAAACACCAGTTTGGAAGACCTGCATGGATGCAAGTCTGACTTGTACATCTGGCAATCTACACTGGGCCTTACACAGACCCTATCGAAGCATCTTGGTGGATTTCCACTGACCTGTGATGAACAATCTCTTTATCCTATGCCAGATGTGTTGACCTCCTGTCCTGTAGTATCCTCCAGAGTTTGTATGAATATCCCATATATTGCTGTCTGCCCAGAGCTATTGTAAGGAAGAAATCTTTGCCAGACCACGAGCACCAGTTCTAGGAAGGGTATGTCTTTAATAGCACAGTGCCTCAAATCATGTCTGGTTTTTAATAAAGCTTAGAGAGGCTTTTCTGTGCCTTGTTGGGGTCCACCAAATTGAATAGTACCCCGAGGATCAAGGGTTGGTCCAAGAACATCCCTCATTTGATGCCCCTCCTACCCCATAAGCTTACCCCCTCCCAAGTTTATGTTAATCCATTTATGAATATAGAGATTCCCTGTTCAATATTCATATAGTTCTGGAAAGTTCTGTTAACCTCGACACCCCATTGGTTTGTACCCCTTGTTACCCCCTCCAAGTTCTCCCCACTCGTTGTTGTACCCCTGGACCCTCCTCCTTACCCCTTCCCTACTGGCTGTATTACCCTGGACCCTCCCCACACTCGAAGTTTTAAAAGCTCTTACACATACACGGGACCCCGACTTCTGGTCCCTGCTCACCTGGCAGCTTTCCTGTTTCTCCCTGCTCCCTATTAAACCGTGCCAGATTGCATACCAGGGTCCTCTCTCTTGACTCCTTTTCCTCTCCCTGAGCTGCTGCTTACACCTGCGCTTGGCTGCAGCCTTCTCCTGAGGCATTCGAGGCGGTCAGTGGGATAGCGATTCCCTTCGTGACGCTGGGGGTGGTTCCGGGCTGTCCACTCGAGGTCAGCGTCAGTGCCTCACCCAAATGATCCGAGCCTGAGCACAGGGGCTCCAAGTCACTGTCTGCTTCTGTAAATGGAGATGTCCATAGAAAAAGACAGGTAGCTATAGAATCTCACTGTATACAGCACATAGTTGCTACTAATGCACTTCCATATAAATTTTACTGATTTGTTTTATAAAATGCAAACTTGACTGCAGCTTTGAGCAATTATTAATGCTTTCATATGGATGAGATGGGATGGAATTGCACTGCGGGCTGTGGGACAAGACAAGCACATGGCAGCACAAAGGAGCAGGCGGCGGCACAGAGGCTGGTCTCTGCCGGACCCTGTGGGGAGGAGCTGCCGGGGGCTGACAGGTGAGTGACCCAATGGAAGGACACTCAGAAGGTGTGCTGCTGACACAGCAATGTGTGATAGGTTATGTAAGTCTATAAAATTGGTGTGTTTGAATAAAGGGATTCAGATTCCCTGCAGGTCTGTGTGTGTGTCACAATGACCGAGACTTTCAGTAACGTTTTGTTCCCTCACATCCCTTTTCCACCCTGAGGAAGATTCAGTGACTGAACGTGATCCCAGTGCATCCCACCATTTTTAAATTGGAATAAGGGCAGACTTTGGAATTTCACTGGCTGGATTTCAGGATATTTCAAGGACTAATGGATGATTTTCCTAAAGACCTAGGACATGTTTCACCAGTGGGTGCCTGAAGGATAGGCATCTCTGATTCTAATAAACTTCAGAGCATGCAAAAGCCATTGCCACTGAAGCTAGTGGTAGTTCAGGGGTTCTGAAGCTCTGCTGTGTAATTTCTGCTGTAGAAGCTGTGTTCTTTAGCACTGGTCCAGGCTGGCTCTAGAGAATAAATTTGATATGGTGCATGTCGGTGGAGTATCTACACCTTCTGTGCCTTGGGTTGCTGTGCAGGAGATACCAGGACTGGGAGCTTACACCAGTTGTGCCCATTGTTCTTACAGGGATGGAGTGGAAACCAGCCCAGCCAAAACCTGGATCACCTTACAAAGGTAGAGTTAGTTCAGTCAAGAGCCAGTCACAAGCAAAACCTAGGCAATACGAGTGAGCAGGGAGTTTGAGGTGCACGCAGAGATGCAAGCCCGGAGCTAACATGATAGTCTGACGTATTGCTCACGTAGGAGGGGAAAATTCCTGTTCTTTGTTACCTCCTCTGTCATCACTAGAGCCCATCTGGGGCTAGAGTGCTGCCTTGTGAGACCAAGGCCTGTGATATGCAAAATATCGCTCTGATGTATTTCATATCTGTGGCTTTAGTAAGTAGTAAGTGGAGGTTGCCTCAGCACAATGAAAATCTTGAGGAGGCAAAAAGAACTGAGGGCAAACACAGCTGTTTTTATAAGGGATTGCTGTAGCTGCTGGCCCCCAGTATGGATTTGCAAGGCTAGGTAGTGTTGTAATTTGATGCCTTTCTTGCCTTATTCACTCAAATGTATATTGTTTTATTTTATGTACCCACACCTTATAATCCTTGGCTTCACATGTCTGTTGCTGTAAAATACAAGTCTGTCATTTTCTCAAATTTCCAACCTTTTCTGTTTGTAATAGGCCTTTTTTTCCCCCCCATCACTTAAATGCACTCAGTTTTCCTTAATGACGTGGTGCAGTTGCAAGGATGGTTTATGTTGAGTAGCAGGGGCCTGTTGTCTTTCTGTTGCAGAAAAATATTTGCTTCTTGTGGCTCATGATTGCTTTTGTTTTCCTAGCTCCATATGGAGATGTGTCTTCAGGTGAACCCAAGGACTATCTGTAAACCCTCTCTATGATCTTGACATAAGCTGGAGCTCACTGAACCGCCCTTCATGTTTTTGATATTTAATCTGTTTGGACATCCCTAAAACAGTAGAGTGACTTTGAAGCAGTGATAAGGTGCCAATCAGTTTATTAAGTCATCCTTGTATAGGAGTGACAAGCTTCATCTGCTCTTGGAGCCTGACTTAATACAGCCAAGAAAAAAATATGGAGAAAGGCATTCACTTGCTTTTTATTTCTCTTAAATTCCAAGGTCAGCTGGCATCTAGTTTGCACTGCCCGAAACCCCTTAATCAATCTGCTTTTTGACACACAGGATGAGAAGGGAGTTTGCTCTTTGGGAGCTAGAACATTGGCATCTAGAGCTTGTGGTAGCTCCAGTACCCACGTCCAGGCCCAGGTGTGGTTTTTACCTGGTCCCAAGACGTGCCAGAAATCAGACAGTTGTCAGGGACAGAGGCTTCATAGAGCTACAGTGACAAGACAGAGCTGTTTAGAGTTGTATGTTAGACGTACCTGTTGTGGATTGTAGGACAAATATTCCCATCCACACTGGGTAAGGCTGGGGATCCATCAAAGATAGGAAAATTTGGGCAAGATTTCTGGCTGAAAAATGTTCTTGTGGTATCCAGGTACTGCTATATATTACAGCAGATCTGTACATGTTATATTCTCTGGGTTAGCCCTATTTTAATTTGATTGAGGGCTTCCTTATCCCCTCCCCATATTTGCCTGGATGTATGCATGTATGCCTGTTACTTGTCTGTCTCCCTAACGGATTCCTTAATCTCAAGTAATTGAATTGACTTGCTTTTACTTGATGTCAATTAAGTAAAACACAGAGGTAGAAAACCAAGGTAAAGCAACGCAGACAGCCAGCCCTATTTTAAAGCTGGACTTCTTTCTCTTCCAACAATTTATATAATAACATACAAAAGTATAAAAGGCTTAAAAGAAAAAGAAAGGAGAGAGGTCTGTCATTTGCTGCCAAGACAATGAAAAAGAAGTGCAAATGATATGATAATGGATGTCTATTACTGCAAATCAACTGTGTGGATTCCTTCGGGTAATGAAAATAACTGTTTGATAGAGCAGACTGAATACTGCACAAGAATTAACAAATTGGCAAACATTGAGTCACCTGATTCATCTACTTATAATGGCCTCCTTGTGAACAAACATGCAACCTTTCGTGCTCTGTTTTTTATGAAAATGCTAGCGAAAGGGTTTATGGGCAGGAATACTCATATGCAACTCACAGAGATACTTATAAAAATCATATTTTGTATTTATTGTATGGTTTGCATGGGCAGCCCACTTCTGGCTCTGCTTCAGAGAAGTGCTTGTGGTTTTGCCTAGTTTTAAGCCTACCTTTTCAAGTCACGTCGACTTTTGTTCCATGTCAAGAAAACAAAAGCTTTGCCACTCCTTTTGATGACACGAGACATGAGCATGTCATCCATGTACTCCAGAGGCATCTCATCCCTAATTTATCAGTTTCTGAATGTAAATAAAATGCAGTGTGCCATGGAGACATCAACAGGGGAGGGGTGTGTTTAGCCCATCAGTGCTCCAAGCTTGCCAGACAACAGCAGTGGGCAGGAAAAAAACATGTTTCTCAGGAGCAGAGGATACCTTATTCCTCCTCTGGTGCATCATTTGGAGGGTGGACTCTGGCAGGGAAATCTCATTGCCAGCTGTGATTGCATAGCCCAGATTTACAAAGGTCAGGAAGAGTCAGAGAGAAGGACATAGGCTGGTCTCAGGCAATGTGCCCCAAATGCAGATACTCCACTATCCAGTGCACAGCCCACTCTCTTCTCCAGGCTTTTTCCACCACCATCTTCTGAACATTGGTGTTTGTCATGCTCTTGATGCTTTTTTCCTTCCAGTGAGTTCACTTTGCAGTGACAGACAGAAGACCCTTTTGCTAGAGAACTCCGCCCAAGATTTTCTGCCTGGGCTGGGGCAGCAGGCACTGGCAATGTTTGGGCTGCTGGGATGAGGGCAAATGCTGGTGCTGAACAGCAAGGCTGGTGAATCGGTGAGCCTGTAAAGAGATCTGGGGGGTTGTTGGGAAGTGCAATGTTAATGCTATTAAATATTACTTAGGCCTACAGCAAGCTGCACCTCCAGCAGTTCAAACTGTAATTGCTAGCTGATGCAGAAGTAAGGCTGAATGTATGTAAATCCTGTTGAAAACTAATATAATTTTGGCTTCTCAGGCAGATTAGCAGCCTCTGCAATTAACAGTGTGGGCAGCTGATGATGTTAGTGGAGAATCTATCATACAGTGCTGTAGGATGTGTTCAAATTTGAATCCAGTAGATGTTCCCCCTTTTCCAACCTTAGAATGAGCAGATAACACAGAGCCCATGTTGTGTCCCTTTGGAGGGGGAAGGCTAAGAGCCACAGGAAGGTGTGACTGGCTTCCAGTAACCTTGACTCTTTGTGTCTTTTCTTGTTACGTTCACAGTTGATGGTTCCAGTTGAGAAACCAATGCCTCATCCATTTTTTGTCTGCCCCGCTCTTTTCGTGTGACACACCAGTTTTTGGGGGCAGGGGAAGAGAGAGAAGGGGAAAACGTTCTGTCAGTGTTTAAAGCAGTAATCCCCAGCCTATGACACCTAAAGTCCTTTATAAGCGCATATTTTCATGGACTTTTCTGTACTACTCTGTTTATGTATCCATTTAGAGAGAGACTTAGACACACACACACATAAAGCCCAATAGCCATCTTTCCAACCATCCGTGAAGTCTACTTTTTGAAGAAAGCACTTGAAGAGTGGGTAAGTTGGGTGCTAGGACCCATGCTGGATGAAAGAGAAGTGGAAATGCACTGCAACTGCTTAAAATACGGCCATTCTGGTTTGGTGGGTTTTGTGGGAGTTTTTAGTGCATCTGGGAAAAAAGATGCAAATGCAAATAATAACAGGAAGGGCTTCTACAGGTATACAGAAAAGGAAGGTCAAAGAAAGTGTATTCCCCCACCGAAAAAAAAGTGATGGAAAACTGGTAACAGATCAGGAGAAGGCTGAGGTACTCAACAACTTTTTGCATCTGTCTTCAATGGCAATCTCTCTTCACACATCTCTCAAATGGATGGACAGCAGGATTGGGAC
>VWZT01000392.1:0-16097 GCA_013397055.1 Pachycephala philippinensis
AGGGTGCATCCCCCCTCCCTCAGGCCGTACTATGATCGGAGAACGCCTGGGTTACGGAGGGTGCGAGGATGCAGGGAGTGACCAGGGCAGGGGTGTGGGCTATTCCGGGCTGTCCGGGCTGTCCCGGGGGTCCGTGCGGCACGGCCGGCCNAGCAGTGGGGTACAGTGCGGGATGCAGCAGTGGGGTACAGTGTGGGGTGCAGCAGTGGGGTACAGTGCGGGATGCAGCAGTGGGGTACAGTGTGGGGTGCAGCAGTGGGGTACAGTGCGGGATGCAGCAGTGGGGTACAGTGTGGGGTGCAGCAGTGGGGTACAGTGCGGGATGCAGCAGTGGGGTACAGTGTGGGGTGCAGCAGTGGGGTACAGTGCGGGATGCAGCAGTGGGGTACAGTGTGGGGTGCAGCAGTGGGGTACAGTGCGGGATGCAGCAGTGGGGTACAGTGTGGGGTGCAGCAGTGGGGTACAGTGCGGGATGCAGCAGTGGGGTACAGTGTGGGGTGCAGCAGTGGGGTACAGTGCGGGATGCAGCAGTGGGGTACAGTGTGGGGTGCAGCAGTGGGGTACAGTGCGGGATGCAGCAGTGGGGTACAGTGTGGGGTGCAGCAGTGGGGTACAGTGCGGGATGCAGCAGTGGGGTACAGTGTGGGGTGCAGCAGTGGGGTACAGTGCGGGATGCAGCAGTGGGGTACAGTGTGGGGTGCAGCAGTGGGGTACAGTGCGGGATGCAGCAGTGGGGTACAGTGTGGGGTGCAGCAGTGGGGTACAGTGCGGGATGCAGCAGTGGGGTACAGTGTGGGGTGCAGCAGTGGGGTACAGTGCGGGATGCAGCAGTGGGGTACAGTGTGGGGTGCAGCAGTGGGGTACAGTGCGGGATGCAGCAGTGGGGTACAGTGTGGGGTGCAGGGTGCAGCAGTGGGGTACAGTGTGGGGTGCAGGGTGCGGGCCCGGCACGGCACGGCTCAGGCAGACCGCAGCGTTTGCTCCCCGCATGCCCGGAGCCGAGCGCGGTGCTGGCGGCCACAGCCGGAGCAGGCCCCGGGGAAGGGTCCTGGCACCGCCTCGCCCTGCCCGGCCGGGGCTCAGCGGGCAGCAGCCGGTTCCGGTGCCCCGGCCGGGCCCTGCCGCCGGCGGGGCTGCGGGAGCCTCGGCGCCGGGAGCCGGGAAGCTCCCGCTCTCGCACCCCGAACAGCAGGCGCTTTGTCATCGGCCCTGCCGCCGCCGGGACGCGCAGGTGGGGCCTCATGACCACCGTGCGGGCTCGGTGCCGCCGGGGTTCCTTGCCTGGGGCCGGTGTGGGAGGTGTTTGCCTGGCAAGCATCCTCGGGAAGCATCCTCGGGAGGCATCCTCGGGAAGCAGCAGCGCGCTGCGGGTGCCGGCTGCTCTGGCAGCAGCACTCGCTCCGCACCCGAGCGGGGCAGCGGCGCCGGCCTCAGGCCCCTCCAGCCTCGGCCTTTCCCCGGCCGCGCTGCCCCGTCCGCGGGGTCCCTGCACCCAGCTGCGGGAGCTGCTCGTCCTGGATCCCAAAGCCCAGGGCGTGGCTGCGCGCGTGGGGATGCTCGGCACAGTCTCCCCTCTTGTGTTACGGGTTGTTCTCGCCCTCTCAATACATGATGGTGCGAGGATCCTGAAGGGGTGGGTTTGGGCTGTTGCTCCCGCGGGTTTCATGGGGGGAGGTGGATGCAGATCCGCCCTGGTTGCCCCCTGGTCCCTGCACGTTGCTCCCAAGTCCATGCTCGCTCGCTGGCAGTCGGAGGCAGAGCGAGTTGTTGCTGCTTGCTCAGGGTGCTGGAGGCTGCTGGGCTGTCAGAGGGGATTTTCAGCTCATGTGGAGGCTTCGTTGCACTGGAGCCATGCTCTTTGGGAGTTGCTGAGGGATGGAAATGTCCTTCCTGAAGTGTCTAGGGGCAGAGAGAGGACACCCTAAAATGCTTTTCATCCTGGAGACGATGGCACTCCTGCTCTTGTGCTGTTTTGCTGGAAGCCACTTCTCCATTCTCCAGTCTCCTGCTGGTTCCCCCCGTAAACCAACACCAGCCTCTGGGGACAGGGAGTGTTTCGGCTCTGGGGCAGTGTCTCTGAGCACCAATCCTATTTTCGGGGAATCTCTCCCTGTCCTTTGTGTGTTTAATAGTCAATTTTTGCAATCCTATGCCAGGGTGGAATGTGGTGGTTCCACATGTGGGCTGCTCCTGCTCTGGATCCACTGGATGCTGCTGCCTGTTAACAGCACCGAGGCTGCCTTAAAAATGGCAAAGTAATTTAGTGTCAGTTTTAATCACCCAGATAAGCTGAGAAGGGTGATGGAGCTTTATCCCAGACCCGCTGTGCTGTTCTGCCTGCACGGGGCTGGAAATCCCAAGGGTTGTTGTTGCTCAGCTCCCTGTTCCCCACATGCCTCCTCCTCTCCCAGCCGCATCTGGAGCAGGCAGGGCACAGTGTGGGCTTTGTGGGGTTTGCTCCTGCGAATCAATACTTTGTACCTGGCAGTTTTATTGTGGGCAAGACCCCACTGGCAAGACCCATGCACTAGGACTCTCTCTGCTTAGCCAGGATTGCTGGTGTAGGGAAAAGGGACTTCGAGGAATTATAGCAGCCCTTGAGGTGGCTGAAGTTGTCACCATGGCCTGCTGGTCTGTCAGGTCTGTGGTGGGGTGTTTGAGACCCTCACATGGCAGTCGGGCTCAGGGTGCTGAGTTCAGCCTCTCAGCTTACTTGGAAAGTTCAAGTTTGGTGGCAGATGCACACAAAAAGGGGCACCAACTTTTGAGCAGACATCCTGGAAAGAAGGACTTGTTGGGCACAGTGAAATAGAAGCATGACACACAAAATGCCAACTCGACAGGAACTGCCTGAGGAGGTCTGGAGGCGCCTGGCTTTAGGGTGTTGCAATGGGGTTGTTGGAAGGGGAAGTAGCTGTGATTTGGGCTTTGCCGGGGGGGAAACCTGAACTGAAGCAGAATGGGATTTTGGTGTTGGAGAGATCTCACAAGAAGCCTTTCTGGGATTGGAGCTGCTCTGGGGGGTTGGCACCGTCCTTTTCTTCCAGGGTTTGTATCTGCAGCTGACTGAAAAGTGGACTCTGGTTCCCTGGGAGGTTCCCTCCGGCAGCCAGGCTGTGCTTGTGCCAGGCAAGGGCTTTGCTGAAGGCAGCTATGATCAGGGTGACTCCTCTTGGGCCACCTGCCTGGGGACTTTGATTTTCCAAGACTTATTTTTTCTTTTCCTGGCTGTTGAGAGCTGAGGCTTGAAGTCTTGCCTGCAAGGAGAAGTGAAAACTGCAAATACACGTGGTCTTGATCTAACCTGAAGCCAGTGGGCTTTTAGCTGCCTTTTCCCCAGTCTGGTGGTGGCAAGGGTGACTTGAGGGTTTTGAGAGCTCCTCAGCAAGTGCTGGGGCCCAAAACCTGTCAGTGCAGGCCATGGTTAGAACAAGAGAATGTTGCTGCTTTTTAACATCACACGCGTTCTGCCTGTGCCAGAGCCTTCCAGGAGAGTGCAGCCACAAGTGCCGGGGTGTTGGGCGTGCGGTGGGAGCTGTGGGGAACCATCCTGTGCTTCAGCCCTGCTTGGCAAGTGATTCAGACCAGTGCTGCAAGAGGAAGCATGCAGCTCCTGGAGCGAGTTCAGTGGAGGCTGTGAAGATGCTGAGAGGACTGGAGCGTCTCTTATGAGGACAGGCTGAGGGAGCTGGGGCTGTTCAAACAACCAAAAAGAGATGGCTGAGAGGGGCCCTCATTTGTGTCTATCAGTGTCTGCAGGGAGGGCTCAGAGGATGCACGAGGCTCTGCTCCCTGGGGCCCAGCACTGGCGCAAGAGGCAATGGGCAGAAACTGATGCCCAGGAAGTTCCACCTGGACATGAGGCAGAACTTCTTTCCTGTGCAGTGACCCAGCCCTGAACAGGCTGCCCAGAGAGGGTGTGGAGTCCCCCTCACTGGAGATATTCCAGAACTGTCTGGGAATAATGCTGTGCCATGTGCTCTGGGATGATCCTGGGTGAGCAGGGAGGTTGGATCAGATGACCCACTGTGGTCCTTCCAGCCTGACCCATCCTGTGAAACCACATCAGCCTGGTATCTGGCACCAGGTAGGCTGGTGGCTGGTGTGGCAGGTAGCCAGCTCTCCGACAGCACTGCCGGGGGAGGCATGGCCTGAGAGTGGCTCAGAGGACTGCAGAGCTCAGCGCCTGCTCCCACCCATCCTCAGGCACACGCCCTTCACTAGCCAGCTGACCCATCTTGGCAGGATGTGCTCTGGTGCCTGAGCCTGGGTGGGAAGGTGCAGCTCCAGGTCTGCAAGGTCCCCAGGGTTTGCTGGGGAGGTAGAGGAGAGAGAGGTGCTGAGGAAGTAGCAGGGAGATGTTGTTCTGATGCATTTGTGCCAGTGTCTTGACACCCACCTCTCCCAGTGACTCTGGATGCGCCCCTTGCGTGGGGCCTGGCAGGGCCAGGGTGGCTGGGAGGTGGCCGTGGGCTCTCATGCTGCCTCATGATCATTCTGCCTCCACATGCAGCACCTGGGCCCTCCACAGGTGTGTCCTTGCACCTTGGCTTCATAATGCAGAAGGAGGTAGGTTTTCTGGGGGGTTTCTCCATTTTTCTGGAAGAGGAGGAGAATCTGGCTGGGGCATGGTCTCGTCTTGCTGCTGCAAGCTCTGTCAACATGAGCCAAGGAAAATGGACAGTGTGGCTCTCCTGAGACAGGATCATAGAGTGATTTGGGTTGGAAGGGACCTTTAAAGATCACCTTGTCCAACACCCCTACCATTGGCAGGTACATACAGGGACAACTTCCACTAGATCAGGTTGCTCCAAGCCCCATCCAACCCGACCTTGAACATTTCCAGGGATGGGGCAGACACAGCTTCTCTGGGCACCCTGTGCCAGGGCCTCACCTCTCGCATCATAAAAAATTTCTTTCTTCTATCTTTTATATATAAGTTTCCCTCCCTGTTAGAGGTTGGACAGGGTTTGGCAGGGACTCAAGTGCCACATGGCAGGAGATGCCTGCAGGAGTGCCAGGCTGGGCAGTTTTGGGCATGGTCCAGGCAGTGGTGGGAGACACCCAACCCAAGGTGCTCTGGGCTCCTGCCTCTGTCCCACAGAGGGCCATGCTCTGGTGGAGACACAACTGCATGGCCCAGGGGAAGGCTTCCAGCACTGCCATCTCTGCCCTCTGGGGAGCAGGGCTGCAGAACAGCCAGCAGTGATTTACCTAGAGCAGGTCACACCAGTTCAATGTCATCCGGGGAGGAGCAGGGCCTGGCCACCTCAGCCCTGCACGCTGCTCACCAGAGCTGGGGGAGGCTGAGGTGGCTTCTGTGCATGTGCCAGTGAGCCGAGGTCCTGGGCACTGTCTGAGCAAGGGATGGTGGCTGAACTGGCAGGGGATGTGGTGTCCACCTCATGTGTCAGGGGATGGGGCTCAGCCTGACCTGGGGGCACCACTTGCCCTGGCAAAAGCTGAATTCTGGCCACTTCTCCCAGTAACCCAAACTGGAAAGTGTTGGGGCTGGGCAGAAAGGTCACTTGCCTTCCAGGCAGGGCACCAAGGCAGAGTGGTGGGTGACCCTGGCAACACCAGCAATGAGCTGGAGTCTGTAAAGACCTGATCTGCCATTTGTGGCCACAAAATCCATCTTGCCTGCAAGGATTTTTGTGCCTCCCAGTGGAATCCCATTCTTAAGCAATTGGTGTGGCTTGGCATCATCTTCAGAGTCAGCATGGAGGCTATGTTCATTACATAGCCAAAATTTGGGGGAAGAATGTGTCCGGTGAAGCTTTTTCGTGTCTCTATCTGGGTGCTCTCTGCTTTCTTCCTGGAAGAACTGTGGATGGCTGGACCCTGTGGGGAGTTGAAAATGTGTTGAAGGCACCAGGGGTGGTTGGAGAGGGAAGAGGGACCGCCGTGTTTCCACCAGTGAGAGTTGCTTTCAGAGAGCAGCTGATGCAGGAGGAGCTGATGCAGGAGGAGCACGTACAAGATGCTTCTGTGGGTGCTGGGACAGCGAGGAGCACGTGTGAGCCATCCTGGACCACAAGGCACTGCATTCTCAGCTCAAGTGGTTTTCTTTTGGCCTCTTGGCCATGGCAGCCTGGAGGTAGGTGCTGCAGGGAGAGGGGTTTGGGGCAGGGAGTAAGGGTGTGGTCACTCACACAGACATGCTCTCTCCCACTCCTGGAGGAAAGAAGAGGTGACTCCTGGTTCCGGCAGCTCACCCCTTCCTGGAAGAAGCTTCTGTCACACCAGAACCGTATCTTGTGTGGCTTTTGCACAGCCAGCAGATCCCATGATGTGGTCTGGGATCCCTGAGGGAGGTGCCTGCAGCTTCCAAGAGCCCTTCAGCAATTGCTCTCCATGCCCATCGATCAAAGCCCGAGAATTTCTTAGTTTCATAAAGCTCAGTTGTGTGTTGAACCTCAACCCATAGGAGACATCCCGTGTGGATCCCTGCCTGCTTCCCCTCCTCTCCCTGTGCCCTTCCCCGTGGTGCAGCCTGGCCTGAGCACCCCTTGGCTGCTGGGTTTTGCTGCTGAGTGCAAAAGGGATATGAAAAAGGGAAGCAGTGTGTATTGCAGAGCGTTGGGAAGAGGTCAGGAAAACCCTGGCGACTTGCTGGTGTGCTGCATCCGGAGGAGCCACAGGCTCAACCAGGCTCAGAAATCTGCTTATGAGAAAATAGCATAAACTGACTTCCTGTTTTGAGGTTTATGTTGACTAAGAGAAAAGCCCTCAAGAAACTGAGGTTTTAAGGTAGTAAGGACCTGCTAGGATGAGTTTGGCCATGGTTGGTGGTTCCTGCAGGTTTCTGGCACTGATGGCCAGAATCCCCACAGCTGCATTATCCTGGCTGTCAAACAGTCTTCCCTACTGGCTCCTCAGCATTCCACAGTGTGGCCTCCCCCAGGGTGCACTCACAGGCCATAAGGCTGATGTGAGTCCCAGGGAAGCTGCTGGAGGCAGTGGCTGAAGGGCCAAGCCAGCTCCTGTCCTGCCCCAGAGATGCCACATCACAGCTGGGACTGCCCCTAACCTCCCTCTGTGCTGCTCTGGGCCCGTCCTGCAGCGCTGGGACTGGAGCAGCAAACTGGAGGCTGGGGTGGGCTTTACCAGACCTTGGCTGGTGCTGGCCGTGTGGGCTCGGGAGCCAGCATCAGCACAGGGATGGTTCCTGCTCCCTGCTCCCTGCTCCGACAGGCCCAACCCGTTCCACAGCGGCACTGGGGTGCTCAGCCCCACAGGGATCTCCTGCATCTGCTGCATGCTTCCCACAATGTCTGAGATCCCTTCCAGGTGAGGCCTTGGCTCTGGCCAAGCCTTGGCCCTACCTGGTTGGGAAGCATGCCAACAGACCCAGGTGCCTCTGCACTAAAAATGTAATAGAGTCGCTTTGACTTGCTGATTCGGACATACAGAAACTGGACCCTTTTCGAGGTACACTGGGAAACCTTGTCCAGGAAGGTTCTCCAGGTCCTCCTTGTGAACCGGGGCAAGCTGCTGCAGACTCTGGGTGATGGTACAGTATTCAGGCAATTGAAAGTGTATCATTCTAAACCACTATCTTTTTGTCATGTGTTACTGATTACAGTCTTACTCTGCTTATTTTCGCTGGGCATGGGTTTACTGTTTCATTAGGGTTTACTGTTTCATTGCATGTATTTCCTTGCTTTTATGTTGCCTTCACATTCATAGTGACAAACGTGCATGTTATCATAAAAAAACAAAAAAAGGGGGAATATGGCCTCTCAGGACAGGCAGATCATTAATTTTGATTCCCAGCAGAGCAATACTGGTCTGAAGATCTCAACAGACATTGGAGCTGCACTGGGAGCAGCTCCTGGGGAGGGAGTGGGGGCCCTTTGTGACCCCCAAGTCACCCAGCACAGGCAGGATACAGGATGGGGGACCAGTGCAGACAGCACTCACTGGAAAGCAGAAGTCAGTCTGGTTTGGGCTGGGCCATAAAGGATCCCAAGCACGAAACCTGCTGGTGCCCCTAGAACTTGCAGCTGGAAAGGAGCTGGAGCAGGAGGTGGCTCCCGGGGTGGGAAGCCCAGCCTGAAACCCCGGGGGTCCTTTCAGGGCTGCCTCACCAGAGGTCACTGCACAGGACCAAGGTCTCAGCCTCCTCCCACAAAGGGCTTGGGAATCCCACCTGGAAAGAGCTGGGCTGGGCGAGCCCCCAGCCCACCGGGACAACAGGGTGTCCAGGGCTGAGGCTGGCAGCTCGCTGCAGGGTTGGGGGCTGCACTGGGGCACCCAGGGCACCTGTGCCCATTGCAGCAGCCACAGTCATGGTTTAGGAATGGTAGTCCCCAATTTGATGCCCCTGGTGTTCGCTGCTTGCTTTCCCTTCCCCCTCCAACTGGAAGCACAAAAGGCAAAGATCACGGGTTGAGATAAGAACAAGTTACTAGAAACAGCAACGAGATAAGAAAACAGTAAGAGCAACACTCCAAATAACAACAGTGTACAAAGAGAGGGTGATTTACATGCAAAATGCTCACCAAGCCCGGGACAATGAAACAATGGCTCCCCTCCGCCCACCAGGCTTTCTCCCAACTGGAAAAGAACTCTGTTCTTCTTGGAAGAGAGGAGAGTCCCTTTTCCCTGGCCATGGCAGTGATGTGAGGTGGTACTGAATAACACAATTCCCCTCTGGGCAGGAACCAGGACACACAGCATTCCTGGTGGCTCCTGGGCTCTGTGCTCCTGGCCTGGACCTGCGGGAGGGTTGCACCGTGCCCACGGCAGGGCTGGCAGAGCCTTTGGGGTTATCCCAGGCTGTCAGCCTTGCTGCCCTGCCGGGGCAGGCTGGCCCCATTCCCCTGCCTCCTAACGCTGTTTCACCTTGTTGCTTGCAGTCTGGACAGTTCAATGAAGACATGATCCCGACAGTGGGCTTCAACATGAGGAAGATCACCAAAGGGAATGTTACCATAAAGGTAAGATGCAGTTGTTACTGCTGGTGAGGGCTCTTTGGAGGAAAGGTGGAGGTGGAAGAATTCCAGGGACTCCAGCCACAGCTCATAGAATAGAAGCAATAGCATCATTAGGCTGGAAAATAATCCCTTTAAGATCGAGTCTAAATCTTCCCCCAGGAGTGCCATGTTCACCACTAAACCACGTCTCCAAGTGCCACATCCACACGTTTTGTTAACATTTCCAGGGATTGTGATTCCACCATCTGGAAGGGAAGGATTTGCCCTGTGAGGGTCCTGCAGGTCCCCAGCAGAGGAGGTGGTGGGAAGGGGTGTAGGAGATCCAGACTTGTGCAATAAGAGCCAGTCCAGGCTGCAGAGCTGGAGGTTTCCTTATACCTCTGGGACTTAGGGATGTGGTCACCTTGCTGAGGGTGGCAGTGCTGGGAAAAACAGGTCATGGCTTGCAGTGGTGGTCTCTGCCTTGGGAGCAAAGAGGAGGGTTCTGCCTGTTCTGGATCTCTCAAGGGCCTGGGGCTGTACTGGGAAATAGCTGTTGGACAGGCTTGCAAAGCTGGCTGGGGATCTCTGGCTGCTGCAGGAACACTTCTGAGAGGGTGCTGAGTGTTCTGATATGGGAAATGCCTCAGGGCAGTGCCAGGAGGTGTGATGGGCATGGGGAGGAGCACCCGGCTTGGGCCAGGGGTCCCTCCATGCCAGCAGAGGCACACTGCAGGGGGATTCAGCATCCTCCAGCTGCCCTCCTGAGGTTTCTCCCTTCTTTATCAAGTCAGGAGCCTCCTCCTGAGGTTTGAGCTGACGAGGAGGAGATGGGGGTGGGTTTGGTGCGTGGCCAGAATGCCCCAGGTGGCCACAGGGGGGAGGAAGAGTGTTGGGCAGGAGTGTGGGGGTAACGCTGCCATCTCCCTGTCACAGCTCTGGGACATCGGGGGGCAGCCGCGGTTCCGCAGCATGTGGGAGCGATACTGCCGTGGAGTGAGTGCCATCGTGTGAGTATCCCGGGGCCCTGCTGCCACCCATGGCTGCTGCTGAGCTGTGACACTGGCTGGGGGCATCATCCCCCCCCGGGGTGCTGGGGGTCCAGGGGAGCTGCGGTGCCCTTGCTGCCAAGGGTTGGAGTCACTGAATCATCATGGAATCATTAAGGGTGGAAAAGGCCTCTGAGATCATTCAGTCCAATCGTTAACCCAACACCACCATATTCACACTAGACTCTGTCCCCAGAAAAATTTTTTGAACACCTCCAGGTATAGTGACTCCACCACTGCCCTGGGTGGCTGTGCCAGGGCCTGACCACCCTTTCAGGGAAGAAATTTTCCCCAATATCCGACCTGAACGCCCCCTGGTGCAACTTGAGGCTGTTTCCTCTTGTCCTGTCCCTGTTCCCTGGGAGCAGAGCCCGACCCTCACCTGGCTGCCTCCTCCTGTCAGGGAATTGGAGAGATCAAGAAGATCTTCCCTGAGCCTCCTTTTTTCCAGATACTTCTCCTGGGGCCTGATGTCTACATGGGCTTTGAGCAAAGGACAGCCAGGTGCCTCCAGCTGTGGCAGACCCTTCTCTTCCCTTCCAGCATCACTCAGTCCAGCTCTGTTCCTCAGATCTTATCCTTCCAGGCTCCCATGCATCCTCTGTGCTGGCTGCTCACTGCCAGGGCTGAGCAGAGCCCAGTGGTGGGGCTCAGCCCTTCCCAGGGGCTGGTTTCCAGGTCAGGATGTTCATGTGCTGCCAGATAAATCTTGTGCTGAGAGCAGGAGTCTCAGTGGAACACCCGCTACTGAGTCAGCAAATCTGAGTGTCCCTGGGCGTCCCCTGCTTGCAAACAGCGCAGGGGAAGCAGTCCCAGGGCTCGGGGTGAGCCTGGCAAGGTGTTCTTGGGAAGCAGGTTGCCTATTCCAAAGGACTAATACTGATCCTGGGACATCATACTGGGGTTCCTTAAACCCAGTCAGAAAATGAGATTTATGGGATTTTTCCCAAGTGACTGTACCCTGAGATTTGGAGGGCTGGTTTGTGTGCTGCCTTTCCCAACTCCAAGCCTTGGCAGGTGAGGAGGAGTGTGGTACTGCTTGTTCTGCATGTTGGGACAGTGGTGTCTGCTCCTGCCCTTGCAGATTGTCACCATGGTGGGACATGGCCCTGGACCTGCAGGAGGGTTTTTATTGCACTTCTTATTACAATGAGCTTTGCTGGAAATGACAAAATCTCTGTCTTCTCTCTCCTTTTGCTGCCTCCTTCCATAATGTCTTAATTTTGGCCCACGTGGTTGTCAGGAAACAAAAGGAGCTGTCAGCATCCAGGTCACACTCTGGTCCGCCCTCATCACCTCGAGCTGTGTCATGTCCCTTTCCCTTTGCTCTCAGCCCTCTCCCCTGCCCAACATGCCAAGGGCTGGGGCAGGCCCTGGGGGTGTTCTTCCCTCTAACACCCGTTCCCATTTTCCTGTGTTAAGCACTTTAGTAGTTAGTGGCTCTTTTCCTATTTTTACGTAACTCCCCAAAGCCTGATGAGCTGGTGTTTCTCACTCCTTCTCTCCCAGCTTCTTGATATTTGAAATCAAGGCTGCTATGATCGGTTCCTCACCCAAGTTTTGGCTTCAGTGACATCCTTTCCAGGATAAAAGTTGGCCTGTAAGAACGAAATCCTTTCCCAAATCTCCCCTTCTGCTCAGAGAAGCATTGCTGGCCACCGCCTTCATGTCCATGTGCTCCATGGCCCATCCCAAGATTACCCCATCAGTGGGACGAGGAGATCCTTCCCCTTCTTGGGTCACCGTCACCTCTCCATCCTCAGCTTCTCTTGCCTTCTCTGCTTGTCCTGTGTCCTGGGTGCTCACACGGGAGCTGCCACGAGCACTTGAGTCTCACTGGGTGCTTGGAGACACCGTGTGTCCTGCAGCTTCTCCTGCCTGGGCATCCCTCACCCAGCCTGTCCCTGCTGTCAGCACATTGACACCTGCAGGGACAAGGATGGGGTGGCCCCACTCCCCTGGGAGACATGAGGGGCTCTCAGCTCCACAGCCATCCTTGAGAAGAGGCATCCTGGTGAAAGGATCCTGTTACTGACCACCTCCCCGTGCTGGCCCAGTTTCCAGTGGGGGCAGTGAGCTGCCCTGGGAGGAGGTTTGGGGGTGGCACAGACCTCAGCACAGCACAGGGGCATCATGAAGACCTGGGCACCTGTGCTCAGGGGTGTCCCTTGCCTTGCAGGTACATGGTGGATGCTGCTGACCAGGAGAAGATAGAGGCCTCCAAGAACGAACTGCACAACCTGCTCGACAAGCCGCAGCTCCAGGGCATCCCGGTGAGCTGCTGCCTCAGTCAGGCCCGAGGCTGGGGGCTGCTGGCGCTTGCAGAGCAGTTTCAGGGAGGGGCTCCCCCTTCTTGGAGGCGTTGCTTGCCCGCTGCACTCCTGAGGGAGCCGGCTGGGACAGTGACGCTTTCTAGGTCAGAACTGGGCCAAGCAACAGAGAGGGAGCTTTAGGGCAGCTTTAGGGCACGGATCAGGCCCCGTGGTGAAATCTGTGCTCTCACATGGATTTGCACCTGGTTTATGGTGTGACAGGAAGGTCCCCTCTCCTGGAGAGGAGCTGCTGGGCTGTGACACGTGCAGGAGGTGGGACGTGGTGCAGTGCTGGGCACACTGTACGTGTCAGGTGGGATGTGCACCAACCACCCCAGATCATCATCCTCTGAAAGGAGCTAATTGAAGATCTTGCCACGGATCCCAAACGTCCACTGCCAGCTAAATTAAGCTCCTGACATACCATGCTGCAGTCGCAGGCCTCTGAAGGCTCTCCTCTGAGAACAAGCCTCCAGACTGAAAGAGGGGATCTGCATCCCGTGGTGCTGCAGAGCCCCGGCGCAGGCCGGCAGCCACAGCCTCGGCACCGCCCCGTCAGGTGACAGTCACATGGCTGCTCCGGAGGGACAAACCAGCCCTGCTGCCTGGTTATTTTCCTTACACAATCTGAGAATGCTTTTGTGGCTGTGGAGAGCCTTGAAGGAGAGATCAGTGATGGCACAAACAGCTGATCCTGGTTTGGGCTGGCTGCCTGCAGGGTGGCTTATGCCCGGCATCTGGGTAACATCAGGGTTGGCCATTTTACTTGACTTTTTGCTCAGAGACAGTGAGAGGCTCCTGGGAGAATGTCCTGGATGGCACAGCAGATGCTGGTGCCCTTAGAGGATGTGCTGTGGGGACGTCTCTGCACTGGGGGTAGGGAGTGCACGGGAGATGCTGTGTACAGGCTAATTAAGGCAGTTAATTGAAGTGCCCTGCCTTCTGAGTACTGCTGAAGGGGCTTTGTCTCTCTGGGACATCCTAGTGGAGTAGCCAGGGCTGTCCTGTGTCACGAGCAGGCTCTGCTGAGTGGCAGAAGCAGGTTCCTGGCGCTTCAGGTGTCCCCTGTGCTGCCCTGCAGGTCCTCGTCCTGGGGAACAAGCGGGACCTGCCTGGTGCCTTGGATGAGAAGGAGCTCATTGAGAAGATGTAAGTGTGCCAGTGTGACCCCTCCCCATCCCGCCGTGTCCCCACCAGGACCATCGCCCATCTGAGGTGGCACGGGGGGTGGTCTGGCCCCGTCTCTGTGGTGCCTGGGCTGGGCTGGCAGAGAGGGTGCCTGGGGATGTCCGAGGTGACACCTGGTGGAGACAGAGAGGAGCTGGCGCCGCCAGTGCCAGGGCTGGGTCCCACGTGCCACTTGGTGGCGTGGGGGCCCGGCACAGCGTGGCACTGGCTGGTGGAGCTGGTCTCCCCCAGGTACCGCACTGGACAGTGGGACTGGGCTCCTCCACAGGGGGGATCTGGGATGCTGCACTGCCTCACAGCATTTCCTCCCCTTCAGCCACCCCTCCGAGCACCCCTGGCCATGGGCACCTGTGCAGCTCCCATGCTGCCAGCCCTGTGCTGCTCCCAAAACCTCCCTGCCCCGTGTGGCTGAGGGCTGGGGGGACCCATGGGATTTGGTGGCCAGGGTCTCCGTGGGATCGGGTCCTTCCTGCCCTGTCACACAGGCCCCCCCCAAAGCACCCCTGCCCCTCAGGCATGGAGCGATGGTGCCCTCCCCAGAGCCACGTGCAGCTCCTGGAGAGCCTGGGCAGCTGCTGCCCCTCAGTGTCCCCTGTCTCGGAGACTCGGGCCAAAGGGACCCTCCAAGGGCTGCCCAGAGATGTCTCCCATGGGCACCCCACACAGCTCAGAGTGTGCAGCCAGCACTTGCTGCTTTCCCACAGGAACCTCTCCGCCATCCAGGACCGAGAGATCTGTTGCTATTCCATCTCCTGCAAAGAAAAGGACAACATCGGTGAGTGCTGTGGGCCTGGGGGGCGTGGAGGGCAGCCCGTGCCCACGTGCTTGCCCAGGTATGGGAGGAGGTGACGGCCAGAGGCAGAGGCTGTAAGTGTCCCCTTGCCTCTGCAGACATCACCCTACAGTGGCTTATCCAGCACTCGAAGTCCAGGCGAAGCTGAGGTCCTGCAGGCCTGGCTCGGATTGGGAAGATGCCATTGTACAAGCCCACGCCCCTCTCTCCTGCTCTGTCCCTCCAGCTCTCTCTCTAGATGGGTATTTTTAGGGGACCCCAGACTCTGCTCACATTGGGGCAGAGTCCTTGTTTTTATTGTAAAGAAGATGTCCGACTGCCCTCCTCTCCCCCTGTCCTCTCCTCCCCTCTCTCTCTCCCCCCATTTTGGCACTGTTCTGTTGTTGTCTGTGTATACAGTATATATATATGTATATATATTTTAATTTTTTAATTTAAGGGATAGCGCTGTTACTGAACTGGGCCCTGTGAGCAGTAGGAAAGCTGGGGCTCCCCAAGGCCAGCCCGGGCTCAGCGCTGGGAGGAGGAGGGTGGGAGCAGAAGGCAGCCCTTGGGGATGGGGCTGTGCCAGCTGCAGGCGGGTCCCCTGGGGCTCCCCCTTCCCCTCTCAGGGTGTCCTGCTGCTGCCTCCAGGCTGAGACCACTCTGGGGGTGTTGGGGGTGCCCACCTTGCCCTGCCTGCTTCAGGGGGTAGGGTGTGTCATTGCCACCCGCAGGCTCCTCACCCCTCCAGGGGACAGGGATTAGCCACAAGCCACTGCCATCAGCCTCCCCCCATTGCCTTCACTTCCCCAAGCCCTCCTGGGGCCCAGGTCACTCGTCCCCCTGCCCAACGTGGCCCCTGCTCTCCTGCCCACTGCCCAGCCTGGCTGCTCGAGGGGATGATCTGGGCACTGGTACCAGTGCTGGGGGCCCAGCAATGCCAGCAGCCCCTGGGGGGGCTGGCACCTGCCTCCCACCTGTCCCAGGGCTGGCTCACGCCATGTAGCCTCTCAGGACAGCTGTGCTGGCTCCCCACGTGCCAAGTGGCATCGCCTGTGCCCGGCTGGGGCTGCTGGCTCTGCCCTGGCCAGGGACACCCCTTGGGATGCCAGAGAGGGAGGGACACGTGGAGGCACCTGGAGACAAGCTCCGAGCATCTGTGCACCCTCAGTGCTGCTCACCAGACCCAGCGGGTGTGTCCTGTGCCTGCTCCCCATTCCTGCTCCCCATTCCCCGCTCCCCATTCCCCGCTCCCCATTCCCTGCTCCCCGTGCTCTGCTCCCCATTCCCTGCTCCCCATTCCTGCTCCCCATTCCTGCTCCCCATGCTTGCACCCCATTCCTACTCCCCATGCTCTGCTCCCTGTGCCTGTCCCCGTGCCCTGCTCCCCATGCCCTGCTCCCCATGCCACCCGTGCCCTGCTGCCCTGGCTGGGACACCCGGGAGCCACGGGCAGGGGGCAGCAGGGCTCGTGGGGACAGTCAGGTCTGTGTCTGCAGAGGGTGGAGCGCTGTGGGAGTTGTGTGGGGTGAGAAAGGCTGTGCCACGTCTGTGCCATCGGCTGGGGTCTGCAGGTGCAGCCTGGGGGCCTGGCCAGGCTGTTTGGGGCCACTTTGGGGGGACTGGGCTGGCACTGGAGGGTGGGCGTGCAGGGGGAGGCAGCTGCCGGTGCCAGCACAGGGCTGGGGCACAGGGTGGGGATGGCTGGGGGGCTGCAGGGCCCCTCTCAGCCTCTTCCCACTCGGCTCCAGGGCGTCAGGCCAGGGATTTATCTTCTGTTCTTGTTTTTGCAGAATTGCACAAAGAGAGGTTTCTTTTTGTTGTTTTTTTTAATTTAATGACTTGTAAAGTG
>VWZT01000393.1:0-54557 GCA_013397055.1 Pachycephala philippinensis
TAGGGCCATCATTAAATTATGGTTCGTTCATATTGCCTGTAAAAGAAGGCTGAAGAATTGAGATTGTTACTGGATGCTGTGTCAATGTTCTTGTAGGAAGAACTGGGGTGGACAGCACATTGAAGAATTTTGTGGCAGCCATGGGTTACGTGGGCTTTGGGTTGGGTCTGGGCTTAGGTTTAGGATAACTTTAAGAGTTGTAGCTTTATAGTTAGATAGATAAAGCTCTTAGAGATAAATTGAAGACCAGAACCATTAACATATTTAAAGAACAAATATGTGCTGTTTTTATTTCTGCATCTCAGGATTTCTGAGATGCAAGGAGGCTATACTGGGGATTAGGGTAAGGATTTTGGACAGCCAGAGCTAGATGCATTTCTGAATCATTCAAATCACTGCAAGGATGTAGGCTTTTGCTAGTCATGAGAAAAGTCTTCTGATTAGTGCTGGGGCAGGTATAAGTCACTGGGATAAGGTTCAAGGTTAGAGTATGCCTAAACACAGCTTTATTCTCCCTCCATTTGCCTGTGGACAACAGCACATGCACTTCCTGTTTGTGACTTTTCTAAAAATGAGTCTGAGCGGGAACAGGTCTGAAGAGTCTTCATGTTCTGAGGAAATTGGGGTCTCTCTTTGAACCATGTGGTTCTGCTCCTGTTCATCTGGAATTTGAAAATGTTAAATATGGAATGGGAAAATATCTAGAATGCAGTGCCCTGCTGAACTGCTTGGTTTTGACTTTTCAAGAGTAAGCGTTACAGCAGAGCTGTAGCTGTCTTTCCTGGTGCCTGTTTAAGCTGTGCTTATTTTGTTAGAAAACAGCTTAATTGCTCGGGGTGAAGAGTTAAAGTTTATTTTTATGCTGCTCTGTTTTTAGCTGCAGATTGACATAAGTGGCTAGTAGTGGAAGCCCCTTTGTATGAAACATCCCTTATCGTATTTGTCCCTCGAGCATATTCTGTGCCAAATTATCACTCCTAATAGGCTGGTTGGCTTTCTGGACAGAGGAAACATCTTGATAAGTTTGCTAAATATGTTATGTCAGAGAAAGTGCATGGCAGATATTTTATCATCTGCATAAGGATGCACTTGGTTCGGCTCTGAAGTGCCAAATTCCCTAAGCTCACCTGTTGAGCTGTGTGTTATTCACAGCATCTGATTATGCAACTGTGTACACTTGGTTGCCATTTTTTTCAGAGACACTTACGCAGTGGCGTTTTGCAATGACGTCAATTCTTTTCCTGTCTGACCTAGAAGACTTCGGTGACTCGATTAAATCGAGGACACTAGCTTAATTACTTTAACAGTTCCTTTAAAGGATTTCCCAAGAATGAGAATCATGACAAATTGTAGCTTAGGGGATTTTAGTAATTCCTGAAACTGAAGCTAATGATGCAACCCAAGATATGCTCTGCGTTCCTGTTGATACGCTGAGGAGTTTTAAAAGAATAAACAGCATTGGGAAGATTTTGTGCTAGAAATCCTGCTACAAAAAATGCATGAATTTGTGAAATAAATCCTACTGGCCCAACTGAATGAGGAATACCTCATTCAAGTAAGAGTTGCAGGATTTGGCCACAGTGGAGAATTTGCAAAATATATACACAACTTTCTTATGTCTAGTTATAGCAATTTGTGAAAAATTAAAAATAATGATCACTTTTAAGTGTTCACACTTGTCATCTAAAATTACCTTCAAATCTTATTTTCATCTGTAGAACTTGGCCTTGCAATTCAGAGAAGCTGTATTTGCCATTGTTACTAAAGTGAATGCCTCTGCTTCTCCCCTTGCTAATAAACACAACAAACCAGATTCTGATTTCTGCTAGTCCTGCTTAAATGAGAAGCCTGTGACTTTCACCCTAATTCTCAAGTACTTCTTTTTAAAAATACTTTGTATTTACTATGCCTGAGCATAAATACTATGAGTTTTTTAGATTTCTCACACTAAGATATTCTCTGTTGGTGTTATGTCATCAAGAAATAGAGTCAAAACTTTACCTCATTTACAGTGAAGTATTTCCAAAATAATTTCACTACAGTTAGTGAATTTGCTCTATATTTATAATGGAGCAAATTTGAGGGGTTATTAGTGATTTATTTATCATTGTGGTTGGAAACTGTAATCTATCACAAGTTTGATATTTGCTGATTTTGCATAGGTTCTCACTATTTGCAACTTTCTCCAGTTTTCAGCATTGGAACTGCAGGAGGAAGAGGATCTACTTTTGGAGAGCTGGAGAGAAAGGAGGCTGACTAAGTATGAAGGAATTTTGGAGACTTCTATGCAATGCTTAAGACTTGCCCATCACCTCAGAAAAACCTTCTGCTTCCATAGTGAAGTTCTAACTGCAACTGAATTGTTCTTCCTGTAGAACTGCTTGGGGGAAAAAGATACGGTAATTCCCTTAAAATACTTTACTGAAGGTAAATTAGGATTGAGACTAATTAATGGTGGTTAAAACACAGTATTGGTTGTAGGAATGCTGCAGGTAGTAAGTCCTCAAATTCAGGGAACCCAGAGTAAGATGCAGTGAAAGAGGATACCACATCCTTGAAGCTGAGGTAGTGAGACCCTCATTCACAAGTTGGAGGTGAAGGGGAATATCTTTGAAGCATTTTTAGATTTCTCTGGTTACTTTTAAAGCAAAACTTTTTAGGTGTTTGGCCTTTTATTATTGGTAGGTGTTCTCTGTGTTATTTAAAGCATAGTTTCTTAAGATATACAGTGACAAACTGAAAGTAGGACACTGGGTGGGAATGCCTGGCCAGTAGCTGCATGGCATGTCCATATAAAGGCAAAGGAAAACCAGTAGTTTTGGTCTCTTTTGTTAAATTTACTAATTTTAAAGTATTCAATATTGAATTTATGATAACAAATCAGATACCAAAATTATTTACTGTGGTTATAAAACCTAGATAGGTATGTTTTAGCTTGGTATCAACCTACACCTCAAAACTGTCTGAAGAAAAGATACCTTTCACAATGTCTTAGTTTGAAAAGTAGCCCCCCAAACCTATAAAGAGAACAGCCTCTCCTCCCTTAGATGGGGTCCTCTGGCTTGACCAGGTATTTCAAGAATATCCTCAAAAAACCCTAGAGTACTACAAAATACCCAGTCTATTTACCTTTGATAAGAGCAACAAGAAATGCAAAGAAAATTGTTTGCTCAAGGGGAGAGGCAGAGCTGGATGATCTGAAGAGTTTTATAGCCAGCTGTGTGTATGGAGCATCCTGAATTCCACAGTGGCCCCATTTGACAAGGATGGAGATTTCTTCTTTCCCAGCACTGAACACTTACTCCTGCTGCCTGTAGCTTCTTTCATCCAGAGCAACCACATTCGGCCCCCTCAGTAACATTTTTAGGAAATATATTATTGAAAGAGTGTGTGGTGATTCCATTAATTCCGTTATATCCAGGCATCTTGGATTTTTATTGTCTGGGTTTTTTTGTCATTAAATTACTTAATTTGAAAGAAATGTTAGGGTATAAAATCAGTGCTAAGCTTGGGTTTAACCTGCTTATGTTCAAAGCGATGGCAAGGGCGGAATTTCAAAGATACTGTCCTGAGACTTAAAGGAGTTGCCTTGGACTTCTGTGGGAACAGACGCAGAGGAAAAGAGCACTTTTGAATGGTTTGGTATCCCGGGAGCACACTAAAGTATAAAAACTAGCTTTGAGGAAATTGCTGTGTCCTGAAACACAGTCATTATTTCAAAGCAAGCAACATGAAAGAGTCCCATGGAGATGGCCGAGCACTAAGTCATGAAGGTGATATGCACATGTCACCTTGGGGGAAAACAGTTTCTGTGAGAAAAGATCTTTGCCTTTCTTTCTGACTTGTCATAGAGATGTGAGGTATAAACAAAGAGTAATCAAAAGGGACTTAAATCAGGAATAAACTGATATATGACTCTTCATGAAATATTCCTATCTTCACAGCTATTGTGCTCTTTATCTAATTTCCCTGGCTATCTGATCAGAGCTGTTTATTTCACTGTTGAATTATTGCTGAAATCTGAGAGGGCGCTGCTTTAAACAATGGAGCTGGTCAACAGTGTTAGCAATTCATTTCCATAGTATCTAGTCCTGTTTGGGGCTGCAAAGCCTGGGTTTGCCCTTGGAGCTTTCTCTTATACCAGGTAACTCCTGTGGATATGACCAGAAGAGCACCTGGATTTAATGAAGGCAAGACACATACATTAGGGGGCTTTTGTGTGATGAGTATATTTAATATTGCTTTAGAATATGTATTTGCTGCTGGTGGCTGTTAAATTTGAACTATAAGGCTGCTTGGTTCCTGATCTAGTTGAAGGTGTCCCTGCCCATGGTAGGGGGATTTGACGAGCTGGCCTCCAAAGGTCCCGTCTAACCCAAACTGTTCTGTGATTCTGTGAATGAAGGAGAAACATCCAATATCAGAGTGCTTTATGTGATATTCTATTGAATGGTTGTCTCCTGGTTTAGGCAGCAAGGAGCTGGCATTAGGGAGTTCTTGTCTGAAGCATCCTTTGTTACCAAGTTGGCTTCCGAATCTCCATCTCCAAAGCCTTTATTTACTGGACATGCTACAGCAGTATTGCCATGGTGACTGGGGAAGGGAGGTACAGATGGAGCTCCCCCATCTTGACTTTGCAAAGGTATGACTAAGCAATGTCACTCCTGCATCATTTAAACCCTGGACTGTCTGAGGGTTAGGAAATTATTGAAAACATAGCTGTATTTCCACTTGCAACTTGTCACCAGTGCACATCTGATGGTGAGGCACCTGCAAGCAAAAGGCTATGACAGGGCTGAGGCATCTCCTTTTTTTTTGCCTGATTGCAGTTATTACATGGCATGATGCTAAAACTAATTTTTTAAAACCTGGCAGGTCTGGGCAATATTTCTGGTAATAACTAGTTGATGCCCCATCATAACCACTCTGAAAAAATACAGACACTACTAGTATGTGATCTGAGAATTTAACCTGCTGCAGATGGGGCACACAGCAGACAGCACCAGGAAATATAGAATAATAGAATGCTTTGGGGAAGGTACCTCAAAGTTCCAATACACCTGCCATGGGCAGGGACACCTTTCACTAGATCAGGACAGAGTACAGGTTGTTCTCAGCACTGATCAGCCAAGCCAGGAGGTATTGTGAGCAGATTTCCAGTTTTCTGTAAGCTTGAAACAGGTTATAACAGAGTGGCAGACCCTTGAAAGTGCCTCTGTGTAGGTAGGGCTACATGGTACTGCAATTTTTATACCTTATTTTATCAAAGGCAATCCCATTGTGGTTTTCATGAGAACTTTAAGTGCAAATGGGCCAAGGCAGTCGCCAAATATGCAGTCACTGCATGCAGTAGAGCAAGTGTCAGCTGCTTAGGCCTCTGGAAGAACATTATGGGAATGCTGTTGGCCTTAGCTTGCATTCCTGGACAGTAGAGCAGGCTGTTAATCTGCTTTCCCTGCTGAGGGGATGCATGCCACCAGCAGGGAGGTTTCCTCCAAAGGGAGCAGCAAACAAACTCCCAGAGAGAGGCCGAGCCCTGCCGGCAACTCAGCTCCCTGCCTGCGGTGCGTGGGGAGACCCACTGGGACCTCGTTTGTTGTTTTATCTCTGTTGATCTGACACCAGAGGCGGGCTGGGAGGTCCTGTTTCTCGGTTATTCTTAGGGATTTTGACACCTGCTATAATTATCCCAGTGGTCATTTGCAGGGGGTCTAAATTCAGCATCCTTGTGCATTGTTCTAGAAGGCAGTATCGGCTGCTTCCCTGGACACATCCAGATCTAGTGAAAATAGAGGGAAATTTCCATGAATGCAGTGAGGCTGCATCCTGGTTAAGCTTGGACTGGTTTTCACACCAATTCTTTCTAGGGGAAACTGTCAGTGATAATCAGTGCTGATCTGTAATCAACCTCACACTCTACCTACCCTGTGCTGTGCCCCACCTTGTCTAGTTTTGGACAAAAATAAGGCTTTAAATACTAACAGTAAAGGAGGTTTAACTGGGCTTCCTTTGCAGAGGGAGAGCTCTAAATTGGTTTATAATAGCTTAATTTCTAAGTCTTATTCCTCAAAGAAGCCAAAATTCCTGACGTTTGCATCAAGGATATTTCAATGTTCTCAAATTAAAACAAAATAGGTAGCTCCTGGCTCTTGTTTGCATGGGAGCAATTATTTCTACACACTGTGAGCTGAGAGATGGCACACTACCTATAAAATGACATCTTTGGGAATTACCAAGTAACATCACTTGTTTTTCATCCTGAACATTATACAGTACAAATAGGAAATAAAGTATTATTATTGGCAGTGAGAGACGACAAGCCTTGGTTTTTTGCTTGTACACAAATTGTTTCCACATTTCATTAGCTTCTGGAGGTATTCTGCTTCTTTCCTCTCCTTGGGGACAAAAAGAGGAACTTGAGCACAAAGTGTAACCCCTTCCACACCATCCTCTGTCTGACTGCAGAAACCCTTGCAGAAATTTAAAGAAATATCATGATTTATCTGACTGTTGCTTTACTTCATATTCGTGCAGGATTTAGAAAAACATCAGGCAGGATGGAGATAATTGCAAGTGAATAATTGCAAAGAATAGAAAGGGATAGGTGGGTAATTACAAAGCTTCTCTTAGGGACAATATTGCATGTCATTAAATTTGATGGACTGATTTTCTTTAGCATAAACAGGCAAACCTGCCTTCCTAAACACTTAAAGTTACTTCCTAAGAAACATACATTTTGTTTAGGCATAATTAACCCCCCCTGAAAAGAATAAACATCTGGCTGGAATAAAATCCTTGGCCAAATTGCAAAGAGTTTAATGTGGATTGCAGAAAGTCAACCACATAAAATTTTCAATCTCTCTGATTGAGAAACAGGAAAAAAAAATGAACTTATTTGTTATTTTGATTTCGGAGGAGTGGGTTAATTTTTTTTCTTTCAGTAATACTACTTGTTTTGTGATGATGATTCCTAAGATGGGCTGATCCCTGGCTCCTACTTCTGAGCAGTCAAAAACATTTGAGGAATCTGAACCCAGTTGTGGATCAGTATTTTAAATCTGGCTCCTTTGGACTAAAACCAAATCCAATTTACTTTCAAGATGTTTCAGCTGCCATGAGTGCAACATAGCAGCAAAGAAATATAAGACTTCCGAGGTGCTTGTGCTTATGCGTTTGGTTCAATCAATTCTCTATTCTCTGCCTCTGAAACTGATAAAAATTCTGTCCTGGGCAGTTCAGGGAGTACCTGCTCCAGGGGAAGATTTTCTTGGATTGCTTGCCCTCAGTTTTTAATTTGTGCTCCTCACTGCATCCCTGCTGGGTTTCCCATACAGTCTCACTAGGACACTGGGCACTGGACGCATTGCAGCCCAGCTCAGCGGGGTTGGTGGGCTGTGCTGCTGCTCCCCAAGGGACTGGGGGCTGGCTTGGAGTGGTGTGGGACACCCCACATTTGAGGCCCACATAAAACAGACTCACTGAGAATCAGGACCATGAGTAGGTCACTTCAACAGCAGTGTCCTAAGGCAAGAAGACTTTCACACTGTCTTGATGGCAGAATCCTTATGGTGCATGTCCTCATTCACATATATGTCCAGTCCTTGTAAATCCTGGTAACAGGAAAAGGAAGCATCCTAAAACTGCCATTTACAATAATAACCAAAGAAAGAAGTTAAAAAAACCCACAACGAGATAAAAATATACCATAGGTCAGATCTGTTGCCATGCTGCCGTTGCGTGATGGAGTTTCCATCGACATTCCCTTGGCAGAGCTGACTTGAGAATAACGCACACATCCCCAGTGCCTGGCAACCCCACTGCAAGGGCATGTGTATGTGCGTGCACCGCCTCACACCACTGCAGTCTGTGCACAAAGATAATTTTTTCCCCCTTCAGGGTCGCAAAGAGCAACTGTACAAAAGACTTTTTTTAATAGAATATGTTCTTATCTTTCGTAAAACATGGACCCACCCGACACTTGGACTGGTCTGTGGGCCCCACCCTTGCCCTTTTGTTTGGAGCCTGGGATCATATGATGAACTGGGTTAGAACGTTGCTGTTTATGTTCTTCAAACCTCATCTATTTTGTTTTACAAGAATATATCACACTGCTCCTGACTTACTTGTGCTGTAGTAGGAGTATTAGTGGGTAGCAGGGAGTGGGGTCCAGAAAGGGGAAGGAGGATGTGACATATCTGTCATGAACTGCCAATGTTTCCAGGCTTGGAGTTGGTGACAGCACAATGTTGGCGTTTTAAAAATTAAAAGGCTGGAGCCTGACCTCACAGTTCTAAAAACCAGGATCAATTGCACTGAAATCATGCTCCTAAAATCATGTACATGAATCAGATTCTTGCTTTTGAACTCCCAGATTTTCAAAGAGTCTTTATGTGTTACAATCTTATGACATTTCAGCAGGCACCTGGAGAAGGCAAACTGTGTGTCCTTGGCCTGTTTCTGATGCTTCTTACTTTGATCATTCAATTCACCAGCCAATGCCCAGTTCACAGTGGTGTTACTGTGGTGTTTCTGGAGCCCAAGGCCTGGCACTGCAGCTCTAACACAGACTCTGGATGTTGTGCTATTGATCATGTTCTGGTATTTACCACTAAGCACTTTTCCCACAGGACAATGAACTACTAAATCAATACAGCCAGACTCAGAGCCAGACACACGGGGGCTAATGCAGGGCCTCTGTGGAGCCAGCTGTCACGGAGGAAGACCTGGGAGGAACCTTGTCTCCAGAGATATAACCCTGTCTGTCCCAGAGGACAAATCAGCCAATCCTACCATCCTGAAGGAGAAGGGCTTTGTGCTTTGGCTCAGAAAACAGAGGAAGACAGTGAGGTAAGGGACGGCCTTTCTCGCCCTCTGGCCTCTCTCAGGTGGAGTGAAGGGGAGCAAGGAAGGTAAGGCTTTTGCCCAGCTCTGGGAGCAGGGTCCAGCATTACCCCTGACATTGCTGTGTCACAGCACAGAATTTACAGCAGTTCCTCCTTTGGGCAGAGGGGTCCACGTGAGGGACAGATTGCACTGGAAAGGAAGATGTTGAATTAGCACTGACGTTCGCCTTGGGCTGATTTGTCTGCTGGTTTGTGAATATTCTTTAATGTGGCTCCCATCCAAATCATGTTTCAAACAACGTCACAGCACAGTGTGTTGACAGGGATGACAGCTTGGCATGAAAATCCTCCTTAATTCCAGCCACCCCTCTCCTGCCACTCGGCCATGACACTGACCATCACTGAGGGTACATGGGATCCTGGGGCAAGAGGGTGGCTTTAAGGAAGGTGGGACACCCAGAAACTATTGGCCTGACTACAGATCCTTGAGGCTAGTGGTGGTTGATGGAAACCTGTAATCTCAACATCTTCACTCCATGGTACAGGACCAGAAAGCCTTGAACAGTGGTTTTTGAGCCAGGGATTTTAGAGGTTCCTCTGGCATAAATGAGGAGTTGTATTGATGGAGGTTCTGTACTCGGCACCTTGGACCTCAGAAGTAGAGGGTCTGTTGCAGCATACTGGAGATAGAGCCAAGGACTCAAGAGAGGACTAACATCCCCAGCTCTAAATTAGTGTGTAGAAGTGGCTGAAGAGTTCCACTGGGTGCCTGCCTTGAGTTTGGTGAAAGCTTTTTGAAGTACATACAATACACATTAAGCATTTTATGCTCTACAAAATCCCCAGCCACTTCTAGCACTGACATACAAAGAAAATGCTTTAAATTTTTTAGCCAGATACTGGGCAGCATAGCTGATACTAGATAGTCCTGCAAAATCCTACATCCTACAACTCCTGTGTCTTGCCAAAATATCGGATTGGTTTAGAAAGTACCAAGATAAAGTACATTAGAATCAAACAACATTAAGACTTGCTTACAACATGTCTGGGCCTACCACAAAAGGATATGTAGAGTAAAATGAAATTATTGTACCAGAGAGGTAAACTGTAAACAAAGTATTGCTGTGTCAGTCCTGTGGTTACCTGTTTCAGAGGGCATCTTTTCAGCATTTTTTCCACACTTGATTTTGGTCTGGCAGGATAGCCATGTTAACAGTGTGCTTCCAGGTATTCATCTGGGTGGGGTGTAGAGCTGGACACCTTCCAAAATTCTTCTCAGTGCTCTTTTAACACCCTGAAATCCAGCTTGCGAGTGCTAAAAATTGGGGAAAAATAAGGATTGAGATGGGGGGTGGAGGGGGAAGAAAGAATATTTTTCTCAGTATTTGACTCTTTTAACCAAAATAAAATTCCAGGTGAGGTTTCTGTATCTTGTGTAAACCCAGATGTCACACAATCTTATGACTTAGAGTTTGCTGCAGCTCAGGTGAATAGGGCTCGTGCAAGAGGATGTGATGCTTACAGGGTAAAGACTTTGGGAGTCTTCAGGCATAAGTAAAATAAGATACGATGAAACAAACATAACTTTGAGAATATAGGGCCTGCCATACACACGTCTTAGTATATTTATTTATTTGTTCACATTCTTTTGATTCTTTCATGTTACCATACAGAAATCATCTACATCTGCCTATTATATTGGAGATACAGCTCTTTCATCCCAGTACCTCTGTGCTCAATAGGATTGTGTAAAAAGTACACTGTGGCTGGAGCAGAAAGTTTGGGATTTATTTTACTAAGGGCAAATTCCTGTATATGTCTCCTCACTCACATTTTCTTTCTTGCAAGAAATGGCAGTGAGAAGCAAGAAGCATGCCAAAAAAGAAACCATCCATTTAGAAAAGAACCAGCTATTTGCAGAGTTGAAGAATCAAAACCCAACCTCTGTGTATTTAGTATCATGTGGGCCAGTGGAACAGTTTCCAGACATAGTTAGGGGAGCAGTGTGAAAAGAAGCCCCACTTGCCAGAACAGATGTACATATGAGGAGTGATAGTTACTGCTAGCCTGGTTGACACACTAGGGATTACATTGGATATTTGAGGCATGAGCTCTATAACCCGAACTATAAGTAGAAGATATACACTGTAACAAGTGCATACCATTGGCACTGTGCACATCAGCATATCTACAGCACCTGTTTTTTGCAAAGCGCCTAGGTAGATTCTTTTCCAGTGCAAGGAACTGGGCTTTTTTAACTACCTGGGAAGAAACATGCACATTGAGTCACAGAGCAGAAGAGAGGATAATGTCAACGGGTAAAATTAAGGGATTTTCTAAGTAACCGTGAGGCAGACGGTGACTGCTCTGCTGTTAATGTTATAAATGCACTCACTATTTAGGATCTTTCCAAACATTCTGAAGAGTAATTTTGTTTTTAATAACTTTACCCCAAGCATTTCTTTCTTTCATAGGCAGGTTTATGTGTGTCAAATCACTCAGAAACAAAGATTTCATGAGCAACACAGATATGTCTTACATAAAGGTTTGCTTCTGCAATTTCTTTTCTTAAATTTCTGCTCATGTTTTCATAATTCTATATGAGGTTAAATGTGGAATATATTTTTAAAAGAAAAAAAAAACAAGGAAGGCTCAGTATTTTCATGAGTACAACATCTTGTTACCTTCTCATTTTGACACTGCAGTGCTTGTCTCACAGAGCTGTCCTTTTTGGCTGTATTAAACCTGTCCTGCTACAATACCGTGTACAGATTATGTCTATCACTAATCACAGACTGAGTACTGGTTTATATTTTGTCACTAAAAAATTTGTGGACAAACTATAGTGGTTCAGAAAGTGCTTCGGAAGGAGCTTAGCTGTTTGGTCAGAGGCAATTACCCCATTAGATGGAGAATAGTCTCCTCCACCAGGAAGATGAGCCAAGGAATTGAAGCAGGAGAATGACTGGGATAAGATTTCAGGGGAGCAGAGCTAGGTAAATATCGGTTGCTTCAGAGGCAGCACCTTCTGGTGAGTTGCTCAGAGATGTGGGTATGTGATTGAAAATGAATGAGTTAACACATTCAGAGGAGTCACCAACCCTCAGCAGGAAGTTATTATCCTTCAGCTGAGGAACAGTAGCTGTGTGTGTTCTGCTCTATTGTGGTGTTAAGGACAATGGGTTGGTTTAAATCATCTTAAAGCATGCTATTTTGATAACTTACTTCTGTAGGAGCAAGCCCAGCTTTTGCCCCTTTTTTCCAAGGAAATCTAGATTTTTATAAAGTTTTAACAAGCCTCTTTTGAGACAACGTATCTCAGTGATTATCATGAGTACTTTGTCTGCTTGGTCTCATTTGGAGGACTACACCCCAAATTTGAGGCTTTCAAATGCAGGGTATTTTGAATTAACTCACAGGCCTAACTAGACAGATTTTTTTCTTTTAATGGGACTTTTATTTTTGCATGACTCTAACATAGTTGAAGTGATTTCATAATAAGTTAGGAAAAATGTCAATGAAGAAATTCACTTGTGAATAGAATGAAAAAAGTACCTTGGAAATGCTTTCTAGTGAGAAGCATATGAAAACAGGGATTTTGAATAGAGTTTTGCAGGATTACCACTAACTGTAACAATAACTGCTAACATTTGTAGTATGAATTATTTTTTCCCATTCTGAGTTTTTGTCATTTTAAATTTTTTTTCCTTCTTTATCTCACATTAACTAGTCAATTCTCCTGTGGCAAACCATATCCCAATTCCTTTGCTCATTCATTGACCTATACAATGACTTGGGATTTTCCAACTTCTAATCATGAATGGTAAATGGCATTCCAATATAAGTGTATTCCAGGAGGCCTAGCTATATAATCAAAACAGTCTTTTCCAGGGCTGCTCTACTGAATCTAGCATCTCTAGGTATGAAGGAAAGAGAAACAACGTCCTTAAAGTGTAAAAAGAGACGAGACCACCAAATGAAGCACATCCATCCATCCATCCATCCATCCATCCATCCATCCATCCATCCATCCATCCATCCATCCATCCATCCATCCATCCATCCATCCATCCATCCATCCATCCATCCATCCATCCATCCATCCATCCATCCATCCATCCATCCATCCATCCATCCATCCATNTGTTTGTGTTGTCCACAAAAAGAGAGATTACAAACATCTCACTGACTGCAGAAGATGAAGATTAGAAATCTTTTCTCTGTGGCTCCGACTGAGAATCACAGAATAAAGGTTCTGTGTAAAAATTAAAAATAAAAGAGGCACTCTTCTGGGTAGAAATGAGATCTTGTTTGTGAACATAGATTTCTCTTCAGATAATGGGATCTCTGATCCTGATTTTAAGAAGTGAAATAAGACAACATATTACATAGGCCAGTAGGTAACATTTTCAGGCTAGGTCTGTACAAATCATTGAGGCCACTTAATGCAGAATAGAATTTATATTTGATTTTCCCATCTTAAAATGAAGAGCTTGATTGTTGAGAAAGACTTGTAGAAATCATCATTTGGGAGGATCCACTTGCATGACAGGTCAGACATGAGTTTACTAGTCTTTAAAAGATGGCAGAATGAGTCATGTAACTCAGATTGCAAGGAGAGGAGAGGACTGAACGATACTGTTCTTTTATTTTCCAGTAAATCAAATACAAGCAGTTCTATGTCTGCCTCAGTTACTGCCATACCCAGTGATTTCTATATTGCTGCCTTCTCCCTGTTCTTGTGTGGCACTGAGTTTGACTAAAAGAGATGTGCTGACCTTTGGAAAGAACCCTTCTCCCATCCTGCCTTCAATGTTTCCCTTCCTTGCTGAGACGATGAGGGGTGAAGGCGGTAGTAGTTCTCTCCAGTCCTCAGCTGGAGGAGCAGCATGTTTCCAGTATCAGTCCCATGCAAGTATTGTTATTTTTCCTGTCATGTTTGTTGGGGTACAGCTTTTGGTTTATTTTTCTTGCAGAAAGGCAGGAAAGCCAATCTGGAAAAATACGGCTCACATGTCATCAGTAATTACTTGGCCGTTGTGCCAGGCATTGGCTTGCTGACAGGTTCAAGACGGAGAGTGGGTGAGACCCAGCTGCAGCCAACAAGAAGAAAGAGGGAAAAAGATCTTAATCTGCCATGGGCTTCACTTGCCCTCCCTTCTTTTCCCCTCCATCTCTCATTCTCCTCGGGGAGCCAGAGTTATTACTTCACACAATAAGCTCTCCCCATTCTTCACTGGACTGCCAGTCCCTGGCTGGTGCAGCTTTCTGTCCAGTTTCTTCCACCCATTAAATGGAACATCTAAGGAAATCACTTAGCCTTGGGAAGGAAATGCCTTTTGGGAATAGATGTCTTGCCCCACCTCCAGGAAACAGATAAGCAATTTAATCTGTAGAGCTTGTGAGAGTAACAACAAGGCTCACAATTCTGCAGATGGTTTTTAACATCTATTTTTAAACCTGGGCAGTTTCTGAAATGGCATCTGTAATTTACCTGATATCTTAAAAACCATTTAGGTCATTGCCTGGAAGGCATGAACAGTGTTCAATGCAACAGCTCAATATGCCAACCTCAAATAAGATACTGGATACAGAAACTAAGAATGCCTAATATTGCTTAGGTGGGAGACATGGGGGGACAGAATGTGATGCATGGAAAGTCACCAGACAGGACTCTTCTCTCCCAGACAGCACTGGAGAAATCCTGAACCAAGGTGTGCAAAGCAATCATAAGATGTGTAAAAAGAGAGTCTGTGCTGGTAAAGGACAGGCCTGCAAACTGACCTTGTGCTATTGCCTCAGATAACTGATGTTCCTTAACACAGCCAGGCTGTGAGATTTTTAAGATTTTCAATATCTTTGTTTTCTTATCGTCACACTCACTTAAAGTTAAGCCAGAACCCAAGTATCTGTAGCTGTAGTGTTGGTCAACTGCTGTATTCTTTGCTGTGGTTCTTAAGTTGTTAGACCATGGTGCTGAATTCTGCTTAAAAAAGGTGAAAATGCAGGTGCTGGGGTAAACTTGAATGTGGCAGAAACTAATGTCATACCTATGGTCTCAAAAATGTGACAGGGGCAGTAAAGCCAACACAGTCAGCACATCTGAACAGTGACTGCAGTCTGTAAGGCTGCAAATTCTTACTCTTTCCCTTCTCAAATGATTTTCCAGCAAACTTAAGACAGAAAGCTGTACAGTATACCAAGAAAAGGAGCTTCACCCTAAATGTCCTTTATGAATGCAGGCTGAGACCTGGCAGAAATTTTTTTGCATCGTCCCTTCCTTGCCTTGGTTGGCAGAGCTGTGAAAAGATGCACTGATGTACTGCTGAATGACTATTCCCACCCTTTCCCTTCTCTTCACTCAAATCTTTCACTCCCACAGACTTCTGCAAGCAGAAATTTTCTCCCATACCTGAAACCAATGACAACATCCCTACTGGCTGTTACAGAGCAGGTACTTAGAAAAGAACTTGAAAAGTTTGCCAAGAACCTGATTTTAGTGCACAGACTGCAGCTTCACTTCTTCAGTCAGCTGGGTGACATCTTGCTGATTGGACTCCTCCTGCAAATACAGAGGCTGTGTTCAAACAGTGTCCTCTGAAATCTGTTACAGCATTGGCATTTTTCTCTTTCTCATATACAGAGATTTTCCTGAAATTCATGATTTATTGATGGAAGCTTTTTTGATGTTGTTGTTGTTTGCAATTTAAAAAATAATCAATTCTGTTTTTAGGAAGAAATCTAAATAATTCAGGTGATTTTTAGAAGGAGAACATCAGACAGCATCAGTTCATTGGTGCTCTTTTATGTGACAGAAACAAGAGCATGTTTCTTTGTGGTCTGTGCTGAAAACCGAGCTCAAGCTGAGAAGCCTTTTTCTCTCTGACTAACCAGCACCAAATATTCTAGCACTTGCCAACACAGATTTAGAATGTATTGATTGGCTTAAAGATCAAAAATGTGATAAGGAGCTACTCTTCATTCTGTGCAAGCTGTGTCTAAGTTCAGCAAAGAGATTTGGGGAGCCAGGAGGGTTAACCTGTGAATTAAACCTGTGCAGACATAATCAATAAAGCTAAAAGTTAGGTACTTCACCATTGATCACCACTGCTTTGGTTTAAGAATCTGGCATTAACCAGTGATAAAATGTACTGCACTGTTTGGTTTTTTAATCTCTGGGGTTTTTAAATATACTTCAAAATAAAGTACTTTTTGTGGGTTGACAGATCTTCATGTGCTCTGTTTCAGACATGTAGGAAAAATTACAAGGCTGAGTTAATATTAACATGGGAAAGGCTTTTAAGGCTTTAAGAAAAGGAGATGCAAATTTGCAGCTGGTATTTAGTAGCAAGGGGGACTCAGCAAATCTCTGTTAACTTTTAGGCAAGTGCTACGGCTGATAATGTGGATCTGTTGCTATCAAACTGCTATCAGTATCATGTCAGCATGTATCTGTCTCAGTATTTATAACCTGCTAACAACAGGGAAGTGATGTGGTCTAATGACCTGAGGACAGGACTAGAAGCCAAGAGGAAGTGGGGAAAGGAAGCTGCACAGAAGAACAACTTCTCTGAACAGGATGTCTGGTCCTGCTGCAGCCCAAATTTTGTTGTATTTTTCTTTGGATTTCAGTACATCTTGGAGGGTCATTCTCCTGATTCATTAGGCATGTTTGCAAACTACAAAATTACATGACTGACCATGGTATTAGTTGGTCAGAACTGGACCCTTCATCATGTCACCTGGAGCAATGCTAAGTGCCTCAACTTGGCAGAGCACTGAGGTTACAAAGTCACTTTCATTGCAACTCCTCAAATCCTTAGTGTTTGAGATGTTTGATGAGTTTAAAATTTTGAGAACTTTAACGAAGCAACATTCTGGAAAGGTTCCTTTGGCCAGGGTGTGTGTCAGGTAAAGGTGAACCTGGACAAACAGATCATGAAAGGTCATTCCTATCTGCAAGAAAGAGCAGCATGGAAGAAGGTGCGGATATGTTTGTGAGATAAGAATGAGAAAAAAGCATTATGTGAAGGAAAAATTGATGTCACAATGAAAACATTTGCAGTGATGTTGTTAACAGATGTAGGAAGATGTGAATAATTTTTTTTACTGTTCTTTAATTTAAATTCCTGTTGTTTTCCTTACAGTGCCAGTAATGTCTTAGCCTTCCTTGTCCATGTCCTGCATGGGATTCTCACAGAAGAGATGTTTTGTGCTACATCTTACTTTTCTACTGTGACACCTATGTTTGTTACACGCCGGAATGTGTTTCTGGCAACTTGCCAGGCACGGGTGGAAGAAGGCAAAGAAACCCTTTCTGGTGGATGAGGGTTAGGACAAGTACTGGGGCTGGTAAGCATGGGCATGGAACATTCTTTGCTACCATTTTTTGTGAGTTTGTAAACAAAATGTGGTTCCTAATTAAAGCAACCACTAAACCATTTAACTTGCATAACTAGAACTGACTCAATAGATTGGCCCAGGTCTCACTGACCCTGGCACAGTGACAGGGCTTGTATTTTGTGTGGATGAAATGTTCAATAATTTCTCCAGAGCATTATGTGCAAATAGGCTTTTCTTTAACAGCAGGCATGCATGTCTTTTCCTTCCACCTTTCTGATTATCAGTCAGCAGATCTTAGCTAGACAATGTGAGAAATCATTATTTTCTCTCATCTTTTTGTTCCTACATTTCAAAAAAGGGATCAGACATTTATACAAAAAATATGATTGTATTTTTCTCCAAGGAATGCAAACCTTGCCATAGGCTGCCTCTAATTTAGAGGACTAGGTGGAAACTCTTACTTTCATACGCACTGTGAGCAACCAGGACTTCTTTCATTATTATTTAAAGCATTTGGTGCTCACTCTCTTTCAGAGGCAGGATTCTGCATGGATCCATGACCTATGTGGCATTTTTGAGAGATAGCTCAGCCCCTAATAGTCTGAATTAAATATCAATACAACCTTAAAACCTAGAAAGAGCAAGCAAAATGTGAAAACAAATACACACCTTGTTGCTGCTGAGCTTGGCAATCCATCTTTATCCTCTGTGTGTTCTGGACTTTAGTTAGCAGTATGTGGATTTTACATAGCATTTCCTTGCAAACTCTTCAAAAGCACACTGCAAACACTGCAATGAGAGCCTTTAGAAGAGCAAGAAATTCTGTGTGCTTTCTTCATTGATGGAGATCCAGAGATCCCATGGAAGTTCTCCAAAACACTACATGTTTTAGTTAAAACCATCATTCTTTAGTCCTGTAACTGAGCTAGAATGAGTAGGGAAAGGATGAATAAAAAGTCAGAAAGAAAAGGAGAGAAAGGACAGAAACATGAGGGCAAGCTCTTACTTCACTAGTAAGAGAAGGTCAAAGATGGAAGAAGAGGAGAGAGACATCAATTAAGGAAAGTGATGGACTGCTGGTAATAAGACGCAATTAATGGTGTTTTAGTTCATTCATTGTGATTTTATCTGTTATCTTTCTGATGTGAATTCTTAGGTTCTCTTTGTTTCACAGATGAATTGAATGCCAGGTACTTCAGGTACACATGTGCTAAACTTCAAGACTAAAACCAACACAATTCCTTATGGTGTTTAAGATTAAGCAGAAGTGAATATTCTTTTGAGGGTAGCCTAGAAAACAAAGCTGGCTGATGGACATTAACCTTTTCCTATAATCTCAGGCTTGTAGTTTAAACTGAGAGGGAGGAAGATTCACCGACTGAAGAAGCTCCTATTCAGTCCTCATGACAGAACATGAGAAATGCCCTGCAGGGTCTGAGTATGGCCTGTGTCCACAGTCTGACTCCAAGGGGACAAGAGGAGATGCTGTCTGGGGAAAGGCCCGCAAGCCCAACCACATCCTGGGGTGTTTTCCCATTACACCTCCCAACACAGTTGTTGCATGAAGGATGTCTAGGGCAATGTCTCTGCCTGTTCCCTTCAGAACCTGTTTATGGAGCTATTCCCTATGAATTTGACCAAACCCTTTTTGAACCTGCTGTCATTTACTGCCTCAAATGCCTCTCATGGCAGCAAATCAACAAACTTTACTGCCTGTTGTGCAGAGAAATGTTTCACCTCTTTTAAACCCATTTCTAATAGAGTCAATAAATTCCCTCTCATTCTGCTGCTGCAGAACTGGTGGTTGTGCATTTCGGCTTTGTCACATACACCTTATTCACTGTCTTTGTGATGACCTTTGGTCACATTCTCCTCAGCCTTTTCCTCTCCAGCCTGAGGAGAAACAATCTTTTTCTTCAGTCTCTCCTTGTAGGACAATCCAGTTTTTTATCTAATCTACTTGCACTACAGGAGAAGCTATTAGATTTAGTCTAAAAGTGAATTTCATAAGAGCATAGCTAGTGGATATTAATAATTATTACAGCAATGGAAACATTGCTTAAGTGTCTGTCTGCATCCCAAGCCTGCATCCCTTGTCTTACAAAGGTAATATCTGAGTGTTGGTGGACTGTGTGAGTCAATTAATTTCTGTTAAGTAGCTACCAGATCCTAAAGAGGAATTATTCTTGTCACTGTTCTCTACTGATTTTAGCAGGTAGAGCAGAGTCAGTGCTGAGACACCTAATTTTTGTGCTTCAAGCATGGCTTTATGTTTTTTTAAAGAATCACCTTGAAATTCTAGTTAAGGAAGTAGATAGTTCAAAAGGAGAATGTGATAAAGGTTTCATGCCAGGCCCATGGTTTATATCACTGAGCACAGATTTGTCTTAGTTTCCCCAGTTTACAGTAATTGAAGGCCTTCAATATATTTGTCAGGTAGCACTATGGAGTATAAGGCAATCCTTAAACAGTTTATGCTGTCAGCCAGCCTAAACTGCAGATCAAACAGATCATGCATTAAAATTCTCTTAATTATCAACTCACAGCTTAATAAACAGAGGCTACTCTCTCTCTCTCTCTCTTCAACTGCAGGCCCCTCAAATGGTCCTGTTTTCTGCAAACAAGACAAAACAAGGAAATGAGCTATCATCTCTGCCTTTCAGTGCAGCACGTCCGCTGTCCTCTTGACAGGTAAATCTTGTGAATGTGTTCACCAGGGCTGTCGTGTTATTGTTTCACATTCCTCTTGTAACAGCGTGTGATCACAAGTGAGCATGAGATACTCGGGAGCAGTACAATGAGGACCCTGTTTGTTTGCTGCTGTACTCTCCCAGAGAATATTTTAGCACCTGATAGCCCTGCATAGATTAGGCTTGAGAGGATGTCCATTCCCAACTAAAACAATAGTAATCTACATCTTTTCTATTGATGTCTTCTCCTGGCACTCTGCACCTGATTCACTTCTAATCAAGAAGGCATTGTATTGGTGCTGCCTGTATAACCGCGATGGTGAGTGGATTGCGGATTAGCTCCGCTTTCATCTCCTGAACTTTTCAGAGAAACACCAAGCTAAATTAGGGTGAGGATGCATTCTAAAGGCTTTGAAGTATTTTGTTAGTAAACAGAACGTATCAGTGCCTCCCTAGAGAATATCATGCCTCTCTAAATCTATTGCTTTTTATTAACTGGGTATTTTTTGAGCAAAAAAGTAACTTATTTCAAAGAATGAAGAATTATCAATGTTATATGCATGCAAAGACAAACGAATTCTCTGAAATGTCACTTGGAAAATGCTTTTGAGCTGTGAAATGTGTGCCTTTTTTGAAAAATAAAAAAAAATTAAAAAGAAACTGTAAGTCATATCTATGGTTTATTTCTTAAAAAACATAAATAAGTCCATAACAGCATCTGTTCTAGGTCAGACCAAGGTCTGCTTAACACAGTAGCCAGTTTCTGGCAGTGACCAAAAGCAAATGCTTAAGGGAAACTATAAGAACAGGGCAAACGTATATCTTGTTTTCCTGAATGCTCTCCCAGCCTTCAAACATTTGGAGCTCTGGGATTTCCTGAGCTAGATATGGTTTCTATGTAGGTAGTAACCCTTTATGAATTTCCCTTCCTCTGGCTTTCTCAGGTTTCTCTTGAACTGGTGTAAATGGCTTCCATGCAGAGAAACTTTTCAATTTTAACACATTTAAAGAGTTTGTTGACTCAAAAATTAGTCTGCTTTTTCCCCAGTTATGGCTTAATAATATAAGGTTATTAAATTCCTGTGTAAATCTTGTCATGACCTTACTGCCACAATGCCACTACAAAGAAGACTATATACTGAAATGTCTTTCCTAATTATATTTAAAGTTGTTCAGACTATCTGTTTAATAACAGGAAGAACATTCGCACTCTCCAGTTTTAGGCATCCAATTAAGGTTTCTTACTTATTACCTAACCTGCTCAGTCTCTCCTTTTATACCGGAAGAGGGGTTCTGATACAGAATTATGTAAATTAGAAATGCAATGCTGTGCTCTAAACTGTCCTCTGCAGCAGCCACTCTACTTCTGCAAAGGGAATTTAGGAGAGTGGCTGAAGGACTTTGGGGTGCTTGGTGTGAACACTTCCACACATGACAACAAGACACAATGGCTTCACTCAAATGGACTATGTATTTTCCAGCCATAAAAGGAGAGGCAATTGTAGAGAAGCAGAAAAATCCAGAAAGGTCTAAATAAGAGTACCCCAAGATTAATATTACTGGGCTTATAAAACATAAAATGAAATTTCTGGAGACCTCAAGAGATCAAAATCTTCTTGAACACTGTTATATTTAAAGTTATTACATTAAGTAGCAGAGAGAAAAGTAAAAAATAAAACCAAAAACATAAAGAAGTATATCTTTTCACCGTCTTCTCTACAACATTCCAGATTAAGCGTGTCAGAAGAAAACTTTATAGAGGGAATATTTTATATTAGGACAACTAAAGAAGTTGAAAAAACAATCTGTCTTTCAGACACATGAAACTTTCAAGAGAAATCCCGTACATACCTGATATCTTTTTTGCTTTCTGGCTGTAACGATTGATCTATTTATTAGCCTAGTTTTAACAGGGACACTATTTTTCCCTACAGAATCGTATGATACTGTTTCCCTTTCTCCAGCTCTTTTGTCTCTCCCCTGTCTGTTTTCTAATTACCATGCTCTGGTTAATCAAGCTCATTCTTTCCAGTACAGTGAACCAAACAAGTCCCTAATTCCCAGCCAGTGTTGTGGGCTGGACACTCAGAAAGGCCCCGAGAATATTCTGCAAGGAAAAAAGAAAATCTACTTCATCAGAAACTTCTGAAGCTTAATAGTCGTTCTGCAGCCAGAGATGATTTGTGTCTCAGGCTGAGACTAAAGCGAGTATCTAAGTCAGGGGAATCTCCACCTGCACCAAGGACCTTTGGAGTAGATAACTACCCTTAGATGACTGAATTTTGTTGAGATGGCTCCTGCCCTATAAGTGCAGTCACCTAGCCCTGGTGATGCTGGGGGTCTGTACTGCTCTCGTGTTTGTTCCTAGCAAAAAAAAATATCACAGAATCATAGAACAGCCTGGGTTGGAAGGGACTTTAAAGATCATCTGTTTCTAAACCTCCTGCCATGCACAGGGACACCTTCCACTAGACCAGGTTGCTCAGAGTGCCATCCAGCCTGGCCTTAAACACTTTCAGGGTTGGGGCGGGGCATCCACAGCTTGTCCAGGCAACCTCTTCCAGTGTCTCACCACCCTCACAGGAAATAATTTCTTTCTGATATCTAATCTAAATCAGCCCTGTTGAGAATGAACCTTAAAGAACATCTAGTTCCAACCCCCCTGCCATGGGCAGGAACACCTTCCACTGGGTTACTCAGAGTCCCAGCCACCCTGGTCTTGAATACTTCCAGGGATGGAGAGTCTACAAACTCTCTGGGCAACACGTTCCAGTGCCTTCCCAGCTTCACAGCAAAAAATTTCTTACTAATATCTAATCTAAACCTACTCTCTTTCAGTTTGAAGCCATTCCCCTTGTCCTGTCACTACATGCTCTTGTAAATAGTCTCTCTCCATCTTTCCTGTAAGATCCCCTCAGACACTAAAAGGCCACAGTTAGGTCACCCTGAAGCCTATCCCTCTTCAGGCTGAACAATCCCAATTCTCTCATCCTTTCCTCATAGGACAGGTACTCCATCCCTCTGATCATCTCAGTGTCCCTCCTCTGGACTTGCTCCAGCGGGTCGATGTCCTTCCTTCATGGGGACCCCAGAGCTGGATGCAGCACTGCAGGTGGGGTCTCACCAGAGCAGAGCAGAGGGGCAGAATCCCCTCCCTCACCCTGCTGCCCACGCTGCTTTGGATGCAGCCCAGGACACGTTTGGCTTTCTGGGCTGTGAGTGCACATTGCTGGGTCATGTCCAGCCTCCCACCCACCAGCACCCCCAAGTCCTTCTCAGCAGGGCTGCTCTCTGTCTCTTCATCCCCAGCCTGTGTTGATACTGGTGTTGCTCTGACCCAGGTGCAGCACCAGCACTTGGTCTTGTTAAACCTCATGAGATTCCCATGGGCAACTTCTCTAGCTTGTGAAACTAAATTCCTAGCTAGATCAAGCAGAGCTAGGCAACCCAGCCTGACGTTTGAAGTTTTATGGTAAGTGATGAATTTTCCACCAGTAAGAAAACAAATAATTTTTCTTTAGATAAAATTGCTTATTTGACAGAAGTTGGCAAAACTGTTTAGTGTTTAGAGCATATTTGAATATAGCTTTATGATCAGTGTTCATAGCAAAAGGACAAATGAACTCATTGCTGTTAAAAAGGTGTCCTTTAGGGGCAGTCATATACCAACATTCTGCTTTAACAGAAGTAATAATAAGTATCTGCACGTACTAGCAATGCTTTTTGAGAAAACAGCTGCATGGAATAGATGGCAATGAATCTTGCCCAAAACAGCATGGTGATTTCTAACTCTTATTTAGATTCCCTTCTTAATTAATCTCTGATTAACTAATGAAATGATACATCTCCACAGTAGGGCCCAGCCTTTATGCTTAATTTATAAAGGCCATGATATTTAAATTAAAACCATGAAAGTTTGGCAATTAGATCATCTTTTAGAAGTTAACACCTTCTCTTCAGAGGTAATATTTGTACATAATTTTAAACAGAAGCAGTGTCCGTACAGGTATTTTAAGCAGACTTTCAAACCCCAGGGTTTGAAAAACAACCAACTTCATGGATATACTACTAAAAATTATATTCCATTTTCAATTAATGGGATAGGGTTTTTGATGACACTTATTCCTTAGTTGTTCATCCTCTTTCCCTCAATGCACCAATGATTTGAGTTCAGAGATGCTGAAGGATAATACTTCTGTAGGATAGACCTGCTGATCTGGGATATGTATTATTAATCCCAAATTTCAAAAGACAGAGACAGCTGGTGGTGATCTTGTCATTCACAGCTGGTGAATCTAATGCAAAATCTCCAGTCACTCTTGCATTCAAAGTAATACGTTGCTCTCAGACTGGACAATGGAACATTTTTCCTCAAAAGACTTAAATTTCATTATTAACTTCTGATATATTCTGATAATCACATTCATTTTTTACTGAAAGGAACTAGTATATTGACCACTATTGCTATCATTGTCAACACAGAAAGAAAGCCTCAGGAGGTTAAAGATATAATTTTATACAAAGAGTGAATCTGATTGGGCACCTTCTGAGCCTTTTTGTTTTAAAACTGAAGTGCAGAACTTCACATTTCAGGTCAGGTTTCTTGCTGAAGCGTGATTGTCAGAAGTTTTATACTCTTTTGGAAACATAAGTTCATTTTCCTGTTATTCTGTGGCTGAATTGCCACCTGAGTCAGGAAAGAAATTATTTCTAGGATGGAAATACAGCTGAAGTTGTTGATAATCAAGATGTTCAGCTGTTTTACTGTGGCTGGCAGCCAAGGACTAAAAGACCTCTGCAGGAAAAAAAAAAAAAAGTTGACAAACTTGCATAGCTAGAGAGAAGAAAGAAGAAACCTTCCAAAGACCTTATAGTATGCTAAGATTTTACTATTTCTACAAAATTTCCTTCCGTTATATTGCAGGGCTTTTTTGGGGGTGGAGGCCAGAACTGGTTTCTTTAGGAGATATTCATAAAGTCTTCTTTCAAGCACCTGCTCTGAGGGACTCTCAGAAGGAATCCTTTATAGAGGGAAGCTAGAGAGGCTGTCATCAAAAATCTAATTCAAGACCTGAAGTAGGTTACATAAACATATATATATATATATATACATACATACATACATACATAAATATATATATACACACATATACATGTATATGGCCCCTGTAAATTTGGGCTGGCCTGTAGATCTAACTATAAAACTTACAATAGCAAAAAACATATCTAGCCTGGAGCAAAAATTCTGATTTTGTGCAAGAGAGGAAATTTGGGAATTTCTTATTACATTTGGAAAAACAAAACAAGTGTTACTCAAGTCCTTATTTTTATTTGTATTGTGTATTATTGTTAAAATAAAATATAAAACTACTTGATGAATCTGAACAGAAAGTCATAAAAGTCCTCATGAGATCAAAATGCTTCAGTTTTTAAGATACGGTACTGAAATTCATGTGAAATGCTTTAATATCCACAAAACTATATGTTCTGTCAGAAGTGACAGAAAATTGCTAAGCAGCTGTTGATATGAGTTAGTGACACATATCATTTTTACTGAGCCACAAAAAACAGAATAACTCATTAATTAGTATCACTCCCTCTTTACAGATAATTTAAATTAATAGTGTGATACTTAAATACACACCAAATCCCAGGGGCTTGAAATATTTCTGAACTCTGCTTCCTCGAAACAGAGGGCAACTTTATGCTAAAAGTAGTTAGGGACTTTCACTTGTGCATATTATTCTATAAATGAATCTTTCAGGGTTTCTTGACCTCTCTTCTCAGACCATAATATCTGCCTTTTATGAGCACTGCCACACTGGGGTAGGTAGACTGCTGATTTGCTTCAGTTTGTCCCTATTGTAAATTTTAAAATGCATTATATGATGCGTTATCCAACTTGTTTTTTTTATATGGAGGAGCTAATTGTTTCACTTTCATTAATGAAACTCCCTTATACCAGACATTAGAGCCACTGAAGCACAACCTACTCATCTTAGCAACTGTTCATGTAGTATTTGGGAATGGTTTCATCCATCTTACACTTTTGTATTTTTAGTGAGGCCACTTCATTTACGTAGCAAAACCTCACAAAGGTGAGTTTTAAGAAACTGTAAAATAAAATTTTCAGGGTAGAGAAATAAAATCCTGATAGAGAATAGTGTGACTGGGCTCTCATTACACTATTCTGAACAGTTTCACAATTCCTATATTGAAACGTCTTCATGCACAAAAACTAAACCAGAACCAAAGCTTTTCCAGCTAAGACACTGCCATGGACATTACCAGTGAATCATCTGCAGAATTCATGGTCCTACATTGCCCATTCTGACTCCCTGTCAGGTTACCAAGCCCAGTGTTAAATGATACGTGTCTATGTGTGTACCACAAGATCAGAAAAAATCAGCCATTTTTTTAAACCTCACAAAATAAAACAAAACAAAACAAACCTAGAAAAAATAATCTCTTTTTCTATTACCTGTCTGCTCAGTTGGTGGCCAACAATTTAGTCTGGATCCTCTACTGAAGTATATGAGGCATTCACAAATATTCATCTTCCCTGATCCTAATGCACCTCTCTGGCACAAAGGCACAGGCAAACAGCAGTAATGTCTTGCACCTACAGTAACTTTTATTAAGTGCCAATGCATTAGTACTGTGGGAGCAGCATAGCTGGTTGCTGGTGTTCAAAATGCAGCCTTCAGGTATCAAATTATAGCGTCCATTTGGTTGTAACTGCTCCTATAACAAAATGAATCTTATGAAAATTATACAATTTAGTTACCTTGATTGCAGCTTCTAGTTTGAGTTGTTTATATTGTTTTAACAACAGAGTTTACACTGATAATACCCAGAAAAAAACGTGGGTGAAGAAATTTTATCTGGGAGCACTGTTAAGAGAGAGAAATAAGGCAGTCCTGTAATTTTTTTTTTTTTTTTTACTAGAACATATAGTATTAAGATGTGCTTTTCTAATGTGTTAAGAAGGAAGTGTTTTTCTCCACATATTTTAGCTCAAACCTCCATATAATATTTCTATTCAATGCCTTCAAATGAATAAAAATGTATTAGTAGAGAAACCTTTATGTTTAATGGCAGGGGGTAAGAAAAGGAGAGGGTGGAAATCAATCTTTCCTGAAAACATAACACAGCAATAAAAGATACCCACGCTTGAGCACTGTTGGCTGCTTTATGATTTTTTTCTCAGTTCAAACAAAGCTGTATTCAAAACAAGGATAAACATATCAATGCTAATTTTATATAAGACTCTTCCTTGTATAGTAATTTCACCTACTCTATTCTTATAGCAAAGAGCAGGATTTCTTTGATCTCTTCCTGCCATCGATGTTTGGCCATTTAGGCTTCTATTAATGTCTTTTGTTCTGGTATATATTTGCTAAAAGTGATAGATCATTCTGTTTATAATCTACATAACTGTCTATATTTCTGCCAGATGTCAGCTACTGTTCTTTCCTGTTAAAGTTCTCAGGAATATATACCAGTAAATTACTCAATACCAAACGACAACAAAAAAAGTGATGGTATCTTGGGTTCCCATGTGAAACTCTCGGTATGAATGGAGAATATTTAAGCTTCACTCATAATTATGTACTAAGAAAATAACAAAAATACGAAAATACCAAAAATAACTCCACTTCTGTGGAGTAGGATTTCTCTCAAGATGGTCACACATTAGGAGGATTAGTTGTTCTGCTGTACTCAGGATCATGAGATATGGTCCACACACCTGTTATTGCTGGCTGGAATGAGAGATGATACTTCCATGCCTGTCTGGGTTACTTGCTTACTTCCCTACTTGCTTAAACACCCCAGGAAGACGTGACTGACAGTTCCTTTTCTGCCAAGAGATTGCAACTGCTGTGTTCATCAGTCTTCTACACTCACTACTACCTTATGGTACTCAAATCTCTGGTTTTGCCTTTAAAAGCATAGGAAGGCAGATTACTTTTTTAGGGGTGAAACTAGGGTATGAATGACAAAAAGATATCTGTGGCTTCACCAAAAGGAACCAACGAAATTTTCCAAATTAAACTGTTCTCTGCTTATTTGACATTTGTTAGTGCTTATCACAATATCATTTGGTTCTTTTTAGGCTTTGTAAAAAAAAACACCCCAAAACAAAATAAAAACAAACAAACAAACAAAACAAAACAAAAAACAAAAACAAAAACAAAAACAAAAAAACACCACCCAAACAAACCAAAAAACCCCCCAAACCAAACCCCCCAAAACCAAACCAAACCAAACCAAACCAAACCAAACCAAACCAAACCAAACCAAACCCCTAGAAAAAATAATCTCTTTTTCTATTACCTGTCTGCTCAATTGGTGGCCTGTTTGTGATGGACAGTGAATCATCATGCCTGCTGATACATATGGGACCATCAAACACATGTGTGGGGGGGTGGTGAGTGTTTTCAACATTTACCTAAAATTAGGTCTGCTTAGATCATTAACCTCATGCAGAATATTGTGACCTGTTTTTCCAAGTGTTTGTGGTTATCTGTGATCTGCACCAGATGTCTAGGAAGATATAATTGAAATTTTAGGTTATTAAGTGAGTGGAGAGGGCGTGTAACATGTCTGATACTGAAATGATACCTAACAACTTCATTTTCACTTCCTCATGGAAAGTTTGTGAGTGCTGTTACTTATTTTGCTGGAGTTGGTATCCAGTATATCAACATCCTTGCACTTTTCTCAAGCACTGAATTTCACTTTACTTAAAAACACAAAGCAATCTAGTGATGAAAGCATTTAAGAACAGATTAGGGAGCCCTGCCTTAGAAGCAGCCAGCAGCCACAGAAGATGGTGTTACACAAAGTGGGATGAAGAAATGCCCGGAGGAATTCTGTGGCTTCAGATCATTATCTGGTAAGTCTCCTGAAAGCTCCTTAGAATTCCAAACCAAATTCTAAAGGCAAACAACACACCCACTAAATCTTTCACTTTACGGTTTTATACCCCTTATTAAGCCAACTCCAGCCTTCAAGCAGGAGGAAAAGGGGTTTCATCTTTACAGTGAATTAGTGTAGAAGCACTCTGGGAGTGTAAGATCATTCAGTACTCGGTTCTCTCTGGAAAAGCCTGGGTTTATAGGCTGTGGCAGACTTGGCTTTGATGGATGTGCAAACACAGAGGTGAGCACCTGCAGCAGGGTAGCAGGAGGGATGTGTGCCTGCACCTCAGCCTCTCGAGTTCCTAGTGCAACACAGGGGTGTGTGTCAGCCTTGTCAGCTGCTTCAAATGAGAGGATATGATCTGAAATTGCAGAAGAGGGAGTGGGGATAGCTCTGGGGATAGCTATCTCTGGAAGACAGAGAGAGGCAAAGTGTTGCCATAACTTAAATTGTCGCCACCATATCCATGACAGCACCACAGACAGTTTTTATCAGGGGAAGGATAATGTTTAATCCAGCTGCTCTGATTTTTAAAAATTTAGGCATTTTTAGTTGAGATTTCTTCTGGTTCTGTAAATTAAATAAGGAATACTTTTCAAACCATGTCTGTAACAGCACACAAGAGGTAAACAGCTGTATCTGGTCTGAAAACATTTTTTTACAGAAGAAATTCAATAGCTATGACTTGAACCAAGAAAAGCAACTTATATTTGACTTTTAGGAAGACAACAAGCAGGAATAAGAAGATCAGGGAGAGCCCATAGAACTTAATTATTGGACTAAAGAAGTTACAAAATGAAGCCTCTTTCCATTTACATAAATTTATTTTTTAAGATATTTCTGAAGTATTCTCCAAACAGCATTGTGCTGTTACTTTTTACAATGTCAGATCATTTGTCCTTCAACTTGGTCATCCGAATTTCTTTTCACTGTATCATTTTGAATCAGGTATTACTGTCAATGTATGGAATTAGAGTTTCAGGGTGTAATCTCATGAAAAATATCTTTTGCCTGTCTACTTGGAGAGGAAAAGGGATGTGTTTGTGAACCACAATACTGAGAAGAACTGTCTGTTTGGCAAAGTAGACATATTGGGTTTGTACAGCGTATGTCTCTGTCTCTACGCTAGGACTCTGCTACCTGTACATGGAGAGAAGTACCTGTAGAGGGCAAGTAAAGCAGTCAGATTTAATTTATGGGAAGAAAAATTAGGCTAAATTTGATGCCTTTGAACATACCACTTACTGTAAACAAAATATTGTTCTTTTCATGATGTATTAGCATTAACTTTATATAGCTGGTGCATACATAGGGAGTTGTATGCATTGCAAATGGTAGCTGGCAAAGCTTTTTAAAGACCTTGTTAGCTCTGACTTGTAGGATTTGTGGATATACTTTCAGTTCATTTATTTTGGCTTGCTCTTAAACTGTACTTTGATGTTCAAGTAAGTGTAAAAATTCATTTTGAGCTCTAGGTGGACCAACCCAATTTTGCCTCCGTTCCAATTTAATAAAAATCTCTAGATCATGCCAGAAACTGTCCTAGTTTTGCTCCATACCTGATCTAAAACTGGGCCAGATTTTGTCAGGCTCCACTAACTTTCCCATTATGGAAGTGCCACACAATAACATTGCACAAGTTTGCTGTTAATGGCAACAAAAAAATAATTACTTTTAGACAAGTGTTGTGCCATGAACCAAATTCTTCTCTCTTACTTCCATATGAAAATGGTTAAGGTGATGGAATCACATTATTATAAACCTTGTTTTTTCATTAATTCATTTTTCATGAATTTAGCTCTATATTTTCACTTCCATGGGGAGTTTAGCAGCTAAATAGTAGTTCATAAGTTAAAGCTAGCTCCCAGCCTGCTTTTTCTGCTCCAGCAGTACTTATTCAATGCAGGACAGGTCTCACTGACCTTGGCAGCACAGGTAGGTAATATATTTTCACAAAAGTGAACTTCTTTTTACCTTTCTCCAACAGGAATAAACTTTGACTCTTCAAAGGTATGGAATGATCCAGTGTTTGAGATGTATTTTCAGTTTTCTTGAGTATCGATTTTTTCTTTATGTTCCTATTGAACTGGTCTCTTTTGCTGTAGGTTGGACAAGCTTCCTGGTTATTCTTCCATAATTCAAGAGAGTGCAGTTGAACAATCCCACCGGTTAATCGGGAATGAATTCCTGTGCACAGTTGGGCGCAGATCCCAAAGCACATGCACAAGTTTACTACTGTGAGTAATTGTAATTTTAGACAGGTTTTTGGAGCTGGTGCTGTTTTTGATATCTTGCTTTCATTAAATGCAGTGAGCACTGGCTTGCACCTTTTACGTTTTGGATGGCCTCGTACAATAGTAAGTGGTTTGGCTTCCATTTAACTATAAGCATAAAATAGTAGCAACAAAATCAAAGTCTCTGTGTGCCTGAAGGTCAAAGAACCACTGGGATGTGGCCATATATTTTTACCTTACCTGACTTTAAGACCTAGTGAGGAACATTTGGACAGAACGCTCTTTTGTTTGCTTGGTTTTTACTCTGAAAATGATGACTTTCAAAATCAGAGGAACAGGCAAAATCTTATAAAATTCACAGTGGAACCAAGAAAGACACTAACACTCTCTAGGCTCCTTGATATTCCCTGAACAAGAAAAGAAGAATAAACAAGATCTAGGACAAATATTAAGCAATCTCATTTATCATCATGATTCCTGGCTCTGGCATGGATCTGTCCTCTCCTTTATGGCTGTTCTACCAGATATCAGCTATTCTAAGATCACCTCTTTCAGCATCAGTTGTTTTTTAGAGATAACATCTCTAAACTGCCATAAGTCAGATTGCCAGGTTTCCTGCAACACCCTCCCCTCCCCAATATAAGTGAACACCAGAGCAAGAACTTCAACATCAGTAGATGAAATAGGAAACGAATGAACACTCACTCAAGTAGGCAAGTGGCTCTCCTGCCGCCCTCATTTTCAAAAGAAAACTGTAAATGTTTATTTCATCACAGTAGTGCCTTGGGTTTTAACTTTTATATTTTTCAAGTCCTGTACTGCCCAGTGTGTAACTCCGAAATTTCTCGTAGCCTGTTAACTTCTGGTCTCTCATGCCAGATAGACAAAACAAAGCCTCTCCAGGCCTGCTCTCCAAGGACACCCAGACCGTCCTAGGCCCAAAATGTGTAAACCAACATCTTTAGAAGGGGGGTAAGCCTGGGGAAATTACATCATTAACTGAAGTTTTAATTGGAGAATTAACCCTGAAATGCAAATGAACCAGACTTATAAAAGTGTGAAGAACTCATGACCTGTCGTCCAACTTGGGGTCCATCTTGGCTGTAGCCTCTGGACTCCCCAGGGTGTACCTTTGAAGGCCCTTAAAATAAATACCTACCTTTATTCCCTTATTCCTGTCTAGTTTCTGTTTTTAGGTGGCCTCTTCAGGCATCAATAACATGGAGCAGGAAGAAAATATAAATTCCCTCATTTCATGGGATGGGAAAATGACATGTCAGCCCAGTTTAGGTGGACACACTAACCTACTTTGAAAACCTTTGGTGGTGTAATACAGAGCAACAACTCTGGACTTCCCAGTGTAGGTGGCTCTTTTACAAGCCAAATTTTGTTCCAGCTTTCCCTTTCTCCTTAGGTTGATCCCTGACCTATTTCCCATGGGGCAGTATATCGGGAAGCAGGTGATGTTGGTGATGTTTGGAAACATACCAGTGCAAACTACCTGCTTTGGATCCAGCTCTGGCATGATGGAGCAAAACCAGCATTGAAACCATTTCCTTTGGTGTGCCCAGGGTCAAACTAAATTGCTATAAACAAACCGGTCTGCATCCCAGAAGAAATGTTTATGTGAAACTGTACTTTCCCTGTTGCCTTCCCCTGCTTCCCTCTTCCCCTTACAAAGCTGTTAGAAGCAAAAGACAAACACAGCAAACAAGGAATTTTCTTTCCCCAGTAAGTTTAAAGAGACAGTAGATGGGATTTTACACTTGTAGCTGTTCACCTTTGGAAAACAGCTCAGTTGCTACACAGCCTAAATACAAGAGGCTCTGCTGTTCTCTTTGCTGTTCGGTCCCCTCTCAGGCCTGATAGTGCTTCCTTCCTGACCTCTCATGGCTTCCTGCCTCGAGCCTTATCGCAGCAAAAAGCTTGACACTGTACTGGCTGTGCCACTTGGAATGCATTTAAATGCGGTAAATGGAAATACCCTTACCTTTACATTTACAAACAACTATCATCTGTAGATCACTTGGTAATTTCCTACCGATACCTTTTTTTTTCTTTTAGATATGTCATTTGAAATAGAGAAAAGCAGCAGAAAAATAAACACAAAAAGGAAAAGGGTAAAGGAAAGCTCTCCTGTTTCTTTTAGGTTCACTTTTCTGCAATCTGAGAATCCATCTCTCAGGATGATGAAATCAACATTGCAATTACTTTAACAGCCTTGTGTCAGCTTAGCTCAGTTGAGGAATACATCTCCTTGATCTAAACACTTTAAATGGAGAATATTGCAGAAGTTCAACATGTAAAAAAATGAAGACGGTGCATCAAAATGTAATGTAATTGCACCCCCAGTGCAAAAATAGATCTCTCTGCTTACAATGCTGTTTTTACCCTGATAGGATCTAAAAAATGCAATACCACAAGCAATAGCTCATATGCAGGGATGTCAAAAGAATGATTCTACTGACTTTAGTTGACTAGACCCAGCTGTGCAGACTTGAATAACTATTTTAAATTAAAACACTGAATTTGCTAAAGAGAACAGTATAGTCCCTCTCATACTCTGGCCAATTAGCCTCAAAGCCGTGAGGAACAAGTTAGCAACATCTAAATGTAGAAATAATCTGTGGTTCATATACTTCTAAGGACAAAAATATTTTTTACAGAACTTCTCATGTGTATAGAGACCATTTTATTATCATATTTTAGGGTCAGAGGAGACTATTAATAATCACTAATCCAAACTCTGGTATTCACAAACCTTAAATATCATCAACTTTCAATTTGATTACCATCATAAAAACCTCAGAATAACACCATGTCAAATACTCCTATGGGCAAATTGGAGAAGCATTCCAGTTATGTCAAATTCTGTCAGTTTCCAGTCATCTCAACATTTTATGGTTTTCCTGGTACACTAAAGCACTGCCTGCTATCAAAAGTGTATTCCTTTTGTACATATTTGTAGTCCAAATACTTCACAGTCTCTTTGAAAAGTTCAATAGCTTATTTTTTCAGCCTCTTTCTTCAAGGTCTATTTTCCAACTTCAAATTGTTCCCTTACTTTTAAAAATTATGTCCAAACCTTTAATGTATTTTTCTGGAATGCTAACGTCAGAACCAGCCATAGTATTTGAATAGTTATTTCCTTAATACCATATACAAGAGGTGATATTATCATTTTATTCTTACTTAATACTCCCTGTTATTTGTAGATCTCCATGATGCCTTGCAAGCCTATATTTCCAATAAAGTAAACTCAACTATAAAATCCCAAGTGGGGAATTAATATTCAATACATTTTAGATCTGTAGTATTATTTTTTTTTTATTTAATCTAGAATTTTCAATGTCAAAGAACTAGTATCTAGGTTTACCTCTGTTAAGAAAAAAGGGGATTGACGCCACTAAAGTCAAATGCAGCAGACTATAAATGTGGTAAAGATGAAAGAAAAACTTGTTCAGTAAAATTCTGTATCAAATTCTCTAAGATCATCTATTTAAATATTAGAGGCATGCTAGAATAGATCAAGATATTTTGAATTCAAAATTTAATTATTTTTAATTTTCAATTGTCTTAACATCTCGACATCAAGAAAAAATCAGAAAACAAAAGATAGGAGCATGAATGACTAAATAATTGTTTTAAAATTAGCTGAATTCTTTAAATTAACTTTTCATTAAATAATTTGATTATTTGGAAAATAAGTCTTGCCAGATATTTGATAACTTTTTTTCTTGAGCTATAATTTTGCTGGATAAAAAATATCTGGTTTTAGATTTTATGTACCTCATGCTATTCTTATCCTCATACAAATTGTTTATAACACATATTTAGCTGAACAATATGGGTTAATTAAGAGATTTCAGTAAATTATTCTACATGGAAATCCTCCTATCACATAATTTTTTGATCTTGGTAACACGCACACATATATATATACAGATATGTAAATGTCATTTTATCCCTTTCTGCTTTCTTTTTCCATATCACCTTTTGATATTATTAGTTAATAAGTATTTTTAGGGAAAACTGTATTTTCCCACATTTGCAAATGTGCCATGAGACTTGTGAATGCTTTTGAAAGACAAATATTTTGTAGTAATAAGCAACAACGAGTGGATTTATTTCACAGCCTAAGCATTGGGATGCAATCTCCCAATGTCTGTGTTAAAGCAAATTGAACAGGCACCTCAACCTCCCTTCAGTTCACAAAAGAAAGGATCCTGAGTGGGAGTTACCTGACCAATCTTTCCTTAGCAGAAAAAGATAACAATACTTCAGAGTCATAACCTCATCCAGTTTAGGCACAACCTCCTTCCTGATTAGTCAGTTGGAATATTGTAATTAATGATGTCATGGTAATGATGAGAGAAGAGTACCTGCATTAAAATACCCAGAAAAATGGTCTTTCCAGAGATTCGATTCTCCAAAATTAAACTTTTGACCAAACAATATTGTTTCTTTATGACTAACTTTGCAAATAAGCTACTGAAATCTTTAAAAAAGGGAATGTGCCTCACATATCTAAGAAAAATGGTATTGAGTGGCTTAAAAATCTTCCATGTTCTCTTAAATAAGCCTATCTGTAAAATGTCAAAGCTTGAAGTTTTCCAGGAGCTCTTGCATCAGCTTGAAGGATAAGGTTAGACAGAACACGCACCAGTTAAATGGGATCCCATTTATTTCCACACATGGTAAGCTTAATTCCTAAGTGATCCTTATTAATGCCACACACACTTGCTGACCAAAGTTTCTGGGTTTTGGTTTTGGTAATATAACATGAATGTATTGCAAGGTTTGATCCAAAAAAAGGTATGATAATCTTTTTAAACAATCTAGAGATTAATATAAAGAGAAAATATTTGAACTGTCTGCTGAGGCTTGGTGTTGAGCACATCTGTCCCTGTGCCCTGCTCTATATTCCAGCTGTGAATTTTAGGTTGTGGTTGTGTTCTGACCTCTGGATCCCAAGGCTAGATACTGTATAAGAGAGACTGTGTGGTTGGTCTTCCTCCTGCCTTGTCCCAGATGAACTGATGGAAAGGGATGTAAAATGAGGAATTTAAAATTATCCATGCACTGGCCAAGGAAGATGAATTTGCATCTGCGCCAGTACATTATTCTCCACCAAGGAAACCATTAAAACCAAACAAAAACCCATTTCTACCTAAGCTTAAGTTTGAACCATATTGCCTTTGTGTTCTGCCTGTCATGGCCCTCAAAAAGTCATGTGCATCTTTCAATGAGTAGTATAAATGTGTCTTTTTGATACAGGCAATTTTTTTAATTAGCAAAATGCCACCATACTCTGCAAAAGTTATGCTGGCAAAAGAACTGTGCAATAAGATTCTCTGTTCTTAGCTATTCAGCTAATTATGTAGTGCACATCTCTAAAGTACCTGATAACTGCATAGCCGTTCCTGCGTTTTATTTTCATTAAATTCTCATGACGGGGAAGTAATCCCCATTTTAGCATAAACAGAGAGTGATTTGCTGATTTTGTATTGAAGGTTAGTATAAAGGAGTGTAGTTTTTGAGGAGGAAATATTATAAAGGATTGTCAACCTAAGCCACATTATGAACCATGGTAGTTGCTGGCAGTTGCTGAAATTAGACTACGTTACTTATGGGAGTGCTTTTAAAAAATCAGACTCCTGTTACAAGTACTGAAGAATTCTCAAATGCGATAATTTTGTTCTGTAATATATGCTAGCATGGCATCTGCTAAAGGAAGAGTCTTTCTTGTAAGACCTTTCTCCCAAAGCTAGAATAATGGTTATAATTAAAAGACTGGTTTTGTACAAATGTCTGTGTATTAACTCATTGGACACAATAGAAACTTATAAAACAAGGTAATCCTCACATATGCAAAAGCTAGATAAGGCTAAAGGATTTCGAACTGTTCTAAAGAGAGCACTTCATGTGACAGTAGCTATTTAAGACAGTTTATGTCATAGCGAATAGGACTGAAATTAATGTGGATTTTTATCATGTCTTACTGTACTTTCCTGCAGATACTTAGTAGTAGTCTAATAACGCTGTGCCAGAATTCTGTGAGTTTATTAATACTCCCTACACATTGTGTTTGTTTCTGTTTTTTAAAGCAATTGCCAGATTATAGCCTGTCTGTGCCTGATAGTGGTTGTGCTTGTATATGAGCACAGGGTCATCTGATAACAAATTGTAGCACTGTGCGATAAGCAGTGTTTAAAATGGGTACAAGCCAGAAACCTATGGCTCCCAGTATACTTTTAGAAAGTCCCATCAACAAAAGAAAGAGTTCAAGGTATTTCGGAAAAGGTCATTGATTACAACCAACTTCATGATCGTTCTGGATGTGTTCCTTCCTGCAGAGACATAATTACATTTGTTTTACAGTCAAACTTATTTTCAGCTTTGGGCAAGGACAATTGCTTTCAAATCTGATTTTTGACTCACATGTACCAATTTAAGAAACCTCTTAACTCTGAGTCAGTGAAGTAGCAGTAATGGCCATGAGATCTCCTTTGGACCTCTCAAGTTTAAATTTATAGAATAGTGTTGTGAGTAGCTAAAAAGTTTTACCTTGCAGAATGCTGACTTTGGTTTCTTCCAGGAACTATTATACTGGAATATCTTCCAGCACAGGGACTTTTCCTTGTCTTTTACTGCAGGAGTTCGTGCATCTGTGTCATTTCCCTTTTCTACTTTCAGCTGAAACACAGCATTTTCTGAGAAAATCCCTACAGCTGTAATCCAAGTGAACCTGTGGTCTCTTTTGGATCCTATGAGAATTGGATAGCCTTTGTCCTCTGCCTTCTTTTGAACTCTTTTACATGTAGTGGTGACAAGTATTTTGAACCTAACCCAAAAGGACATATGTTGTCATATTTCCTAGGTATTACAAGCTAGTTCAAAAGATAAACCTTTTTCTTAAGTGTGTCTTTTACCTAAAGCGTGCATTTATCTGTAAGGCTGTGGTCTTAACAGTAGGTAGTGGGTGCCTCAGGCTTGTAGTATTTGGGGTTACATCCCTGCTGTTTTTAGTGCTGCATCATGACTGTTGTCTTTGAGAGGAGCGGAAGTAGCACCCAGTGTGAACTGGACCAGTACAAACAATATTTCAGATGCTTTCAGAGACTTTATGTTCTCTGTAACTCTTCTTCATGTTAGTATGTCTTCACCTACTCTGTTACAGTCTCTGTGCGCAGCCTACAAGGATTGAGACAATCATTTGTCCCAATTCATCTTCATTAATTGAAGACCTCAGTATTTTGTTTTGTTCCTTTTTTTTTTTTAATCGTGTACATTAGAAGTCAATCTGTTTCTTAGCAACTTTATTACTACACTGTTTGAAAAAAGGTGTTGACCAATGTTTTTCATAGTCAGTGGGGAAATCCTGTCATGCTATGGAAATTTAGTTGATCCAGGAGGATATAAGACAGAGTTCTTTGCTTTTCTTTTAAAATGACAGCAGTTTCCACAGATACAAATCTTTTCATCTCCCTTTTAGTTAAATTTTACTATGACTATAGGAAAAAAGAACTGTGGTTTTATTTGTTTGCTTAGTTCCTTAAATCATAAAACATGGGTAGAGGCTTTAGTAAGATTTTAAAAACTCACAGCCACCAAATCTTTTCCAAGTTTTTGTTTGTATGCTTTTTGTTTTGCTGAGGTTTTTTTAATTATACTTCTTACAAGATGTTGGGACGACAAAAGTAGCAACAAATTCTTGTCTGAAGAAAAACACACTGTTGTGTATTTCACTGTTTGAAAACAGACCCTGCCTTGTCCTGAGTGCCATGCAGTGTCACAAAAATTCCAATGCTCCTTTTACTGCTCCGGTTGAGTTATGACCAAAGGAATTGTCCGAATCAGAAGAAATACAGGGAGCCACAACACAAATGGAAGGAGGAAGGAAATGCCAGCAGAGGTAATGCCCACATCTGTGTCTACAGTGGTGAGCAGACCTGGCCTCTGGTCTGAAATGAATAATCTGTCCTCCTCACAAAGCAAAGCAAATTTCATCCTTCCAAAACAATCAGGAAGATCAACACGTGTGGTGTAATTCAGGGTCTATTAGAGCCAAGGGGAAGACTCACACTAACTTCAGGACAATAATAATTCACAATCTACTTTGAAAGCATTAAACCATTATTATTGTACATTCTTTTTTTTTTTTAAATTTGACTTGTGTGTTTTGCTTATATGTTTCTGTGTTAAACTACTCCATATCAGGACTAGCTGCTAGAGTTTCCTCTGCAAGCTCCTTTTTTTCTTCATTTCTTTCAAAATAACGTGCCATCTTTCCAACATAAACACCAAAGGGAAATAGATGAGCGAGTACGTAATCACAAAACTATCTCAGGCAGCAGGCTTCTGAAATGTGTTAAAACCTCAGTCACAACATGCTTGTGCTCCTGCCAGTGCCTGATGAATATCCTTGCCATTTATCCTCTCTTCTGGCCACTTCCCTTGGAATACTTTAAATATAATTAGCTTTTTCAAACATAGTTTCCTATAAAACAGCTGCAGTCATTGTGCAATTGTCCAAAAATAAGGTAATACATTGCACATAATATACAAAAGGATTTATGCTAAGTTGTGCCTTTGTTAAGTGAAAGACAAGTGTGAAATTAAATAAACTTCAGCTCCTTTTTTTTTTTTTTAATTGCAGGAAAAATCTCGGGAATTTCTATTGCTGTTTTTTTTCCTACATTCAAATATTTATGATACAAAAAAGGGGAACTGGGTGCCAAATTTTTGAGTACCTAACTTGCATGTTGATGCCCAGCAGTACTTCCCTGGCATGGCAGGTCCCTCCTTCCACCCTCAGCACCCTCCTTCAAGTCACAGGTCTCTGTAGGTATTAATTGCTATGAGATCAGACTCTCGTGGTGCAGATGGATGCTCTAAAAGACACCAGAACTTTTGGTAACTTCAGGCATGTTCCACTTCTTCTGTCAGGAAAATGTGAAGAACAGATTTCACAACAAAAATAGTTTCTTAGCCTAAATTTTCTCATGGATCATAAAGATAGAAAGTAGGGTAATCAGGTTTGAATACCTGTAAGCCACATGGTACGTTTTTCTGATTTCAATATGACTAGACACTGATTTCAATACTTCTAGACAAAAATACCCATGAAAAATTAAATTTGTGTTATTTATGTGCTAACAAGGGACAGAAAGAAATCAACAGGATGGCAAAATTGCATAAAAATTTTTAGAACATGGGGAACATGCAGGACCATCTAATTTTTTTCTTTCACTCTTCTCTGTCACATTTTCCTTTCTGTTGCAAACTCCTTCTCCCTCCTGACTTCTATGTTGTCTTTGCAGTTGACCTCTATAAAACACAGAGCTGAGAAAAACCTTTGTATTGCTTTCTTTCAAATTCTGAAGTTGTAGCCCCTGTAACAGCTTTCCCTTTCTCCAGATAGATATAGATACTCTTTAATTTTCTTATTATACAATTTATTTTTTTTTAATAGGTTCCAAATCACCGTGTGCCATGGTTTCACAGCTGGTTTGTGACACACTTATATCTCCACTTCTGATGTATTTCAAAGGCAGCACTCTAAGGCTGCAAGACATCCCTTGAATTTCTTCTCGGAAAGACTTTTATCTCTGTCATTTGTGGCACGTACGTTTTGTAAATAAACTGGAGTTTTCACTTCCCTGCTTTGTTATTGGAAGCTATGATTTGGGACTGGAGCCATTCTGTCCCTCTGTGAAAAGACACTTGTTTATGTGTTGTCTAGAATATTGGGGCCTGCTTGCCAGAGGATGTACAGTAGATGTGACATCTCAGCACAACCTATTTTGTCTGCCCTTGTCCTGATTTAAACAGTTGGGTTGAGAAATATTATTTTTTCCCACAGCAGGTTTCTGCCAGTAAAAAAAGATAACATGAGTTTATGCTTTTACACCAATCCAATGCTATAAACTTCCTGGTTTCACTTATGGATTTTCTACATAAAACTGATGTAGCCTCATTTGGCATTATGTCTTCCAACAGTAAAATTATCATTCAATTGAAATTTCTGTTTATAAAATCCATTTGATCCAAATTCTGTAATATATAGCATATTGAAAATGCATAACATCTTACTAGCTACTGGAAGACAAGAATAGCTTGGAAGCATTTTTTTTGGTTGGAGCATCCATTACTTATCACGTGACTTATAGAAAGGTGACATTTTAATCCTGCAGGAATATGATCCTTGTCTCCTCCCTACTTGAGGCTGCTTAACATTTCAAGTCTGTTAATGAAATGTTGTGGTAACACAGATCTATCGTCTGAAATGGCACTGCTAAAGTAACAAAATAAGTGAGGGACAGCTATTTCAAGTGTAACAATTGTGAATAAATTGTCCTCTTCCATAGGCCTAACATTTATAGCGTAATTAAGGTGAAAATGAAGGTTGGGAACCTTCCTCTGCTCAGCTCAGACCTCATACCCTCCTCAGGCTGATCCTTTACTGAACCAACTTCAGCAACCCAGAGCACAATTCTACAGAAGTAGGGCTCTTAAAAAAGTACATACTCCCCACATCTGTGTTGGATAACAAATGTTCTTCACGGCACAGAAAAATCTGAACTTTGTTGACAACTGTATTTTCTGTAAATGGTGAAAAGAGAGCAATTTAATGTTCAAGATGCACTTCATCTGTCCCTAGTATTCTTCAATACTATTTGCAGGACAACTGCAAAACTGTATTTTGCAGTAAAAATCAAAATATTTGTGAATCTTCAAATCTTTAGAAGTGATGAGCAAAACAGCTACATTATGGTGTTCACACAAGAGTCCTGGGTGAAAACAAAAGAATAATTAAAATTGTCTTTCTGTACAGCAATTGTGACCTAGTAAAGAGTAAATTTTTTTGAATAAAAATTATTTGGTTTGTATCTGTGTTAGTTCTCTCATTTAGTTTCTCATCAGGTCTACTCTAAGTGCTGCTTCCTTATGACTAGAGATAATTATATAATGAAATCCCGTATGATTTCACTGTTTTTCAGATTTTTTTTCTACTGTACTGGGAAGTGATTTTCACATTGAATATTCTTCCTTCATCAAGAAGAAGAAAACTCCTTACAAGAGCTTGTTTTCTCTTTAACAATAGATATCTAAACCAAACAAATTTTGATGATAATTACAAATAACCATATTTCACTAAAATCACTCAGGTTCAGTTGACCTGTCATTTAAAAAGCACTGTTTTCATTTTGACATTACATTGAAACTGGGTCCTGTGCCATGAATCAGTGTTAAATCAGGAGGAGGTGTATTTTAAAGTGACAGGTATAATTTCCAAACACAGCCTTATTGTTCTAAATTAAATAATTATCTAAGGACATAACCTAGCACTCTTTAATGTGACCTTGCTTGATAAACTCTCCCAAGATGATTTTTTTAGTGCCTTAAATTGTGTTTCACCTGGAATAAGTATTTAAAAAAAAGGAAAAACAAAAAACTAATTCTAACATTTTCTTAGAGAGACTGTGCTGGGGGTATTCCAAAACCAGAAGTGAAGGAGGGTCTTGCTTTCTCTATTTGAGGGGCAAATAATCATGAGAGAATTGATTGCTTACTTTTCTTTTTCATGGGTCCTCCTGTCCTCACATGAGGAGCATCTGTGATTATTTGTTCAGATAAGTGTTTTTCCAGGTATGAAATAATGTATTTTACTCTAACACATAAGTCTTTCTATTTTTACTGCTGGCAAAAGTGTTTTCCCTGTATGTCTAAATCAGCTTTGAAATATTTTTTTTATGAAACACTGATTACTTTGACAGCTGTGGTGATGGCTGCTGTTGTGGTTAGGCAGGACCCTGGTGATCCTCAATCACTTCAGTAGAGCTTGGAGAGATTTTTTTGCAGATCAGATTTTCTTTCTCCTCAACTGTTCTCATAACTCTGCTTGAAGTTAATTCCTATGGTATCAGTTCAAGTTGCTCTTTATTGAGATTTGACCTGAGAATGCTTAGCAGGGAAAAAAAAACAAAACAAAAACACTGAAAAAGAAAGAAATTGGTCAATGTGGGAATATTTCCGAAATGGAAACAGATTTAATGGCACTCAAAGAACCTTGATGTATTGTAAAATTTCCTCATTTGCACTGGATAGGGAGACTGTCCTGAAGCAGGTAATTTTGCATACAGCTAGATTAGGAGATTCTTTAATGTTTTCAGTAGCCTGACTTCTCTAAGTTAACCTGGGAAACATGAGAACAGTATAGAAATAAGCACCTTATTCCAGTGGATTACTAAAAGAGATGCTTTCAATGTCAACCCCACAAAATTGAGTGTGAATTTAAGCTTCTACCTTATCTACTTTGCTTTCTTAATATTCATTGTGTTTGTGACTGGTCTGAAAAAGGATTTTTAATAACTGAAGTAGTACTTGAAGACAGAGTCCAGCGTAGCTAAGTGAGGAAAGAGACTTGTTTTCTAACCCTAAAGGTGTGGGTCTGGACCAGGCTCACCCTTAGCTAAATGCAACAGAATGACTTAATAGCTTGTGTATCTAGATTTATAGCACAGATTTTTGACGGTACGTAATATTACACTTCAGCTTGGTAGAGTGTTATGAAAAATGCTTTTAAACATTTTGACTGCCCTGATGGCTGGAAGATGCAACATTTAAAAAAAAATTCAGGTAGGATTACACCTTTATTTTTCCAACTAACAGCAGCTTGTTGTCTCATTGAGAGCCCAGAATGCTGACACAAACTTGTGGTCATTAGGCATAACTTGCCAAAACTGATTTTTTATTATAGCAAGATGAGAAGACCCTAAAAACTAAATGAATAATTTTTGTTAAGTCTGACTAAAAAGTAAAACCTCTCTAGTGTTTGCTTTATTTTGTTGGGGTTTATTTGGTTTTTTTTAGAGTAATGCTTGTAGTTTCACATAGCATGAGCTCTAATTCACAATGACTTCCAGTGAAGTTTGAATTCTTCAGTGCCCAGGACTTGGCTGAAAATGGAAGTCAGGTTGTGAAATAACTTAGATAGTTTTGAAAGTAAGATGACCTAACACTTCAAAAGTGAAATTCCAGTATGTTTCCTATTGTCTTTGTTGTCTGGGACTCAAGAATTAAACTCTGACACCAGAGTACCATCTAGTCAAAAGCAATATTGCTGTAAAGCAATTCAGTTATTAGGTGAACATGAAATCACTGAGAAAATTTTTGTTCATGTAATACAAGAAGATAAAACACAGTTGTGTAGCTCTGTGTTTTGAATGTGTTGTTTATGGGTTTTTTTTAATACTGGAAATGTCTTTGTGTGACTTCAGTTTAATTATAAAAAAGAAAATAATATATCACAAATGAAAAAAGTGTGGCATTCTCCTTAATGTTTTATAGCAAACAGGAAACTAGAGTGGTATGGACTTTTTCTTGCCTGCTGCCCCAAAGTAGAGAACTTTACTAGTCCTTTTAGGAGGGTTTGTGTTTAAGATACTTTTCCAAATTGGCTGTTACTGAAAATTTGCTGCATTTTGGTTTTTAAACTGCCATACATTTTGCCTTTGGCTCAGAATCGAAGTTATTATAAGTCTTTAGAAAGTGTTTTAGAAGTTCTATTTATTTTGAAAACCTCTTTCTTGATCAAGCAAGCAGAATCAATATACGAGATGTTTCTAAGATCCTGGAATGCAACTTTAAGAAATTACAACAGCTACAAATCTGGAGCCAAATCCCTGCCTTACACAAAATGTACCAGTGATAAATGAAGGTCTTACTGACCTAATAAAATGCTACAGATTGATATTCCTTTTGTTGAGCAGCCTGTAATTTCATTAATTTTATTGACAGTAATTATAACAGGTTGAATTTATGGTAGCCATAAAGAAAAGTCAGTCAACCACATGAAAATGTCAGCATGCTCACTTTGGTATGAGCAGACTGAAGTGATTTTTTGTTGGGGTGGTGGTTGCTGATCTGCTGTCTTCATCCTGCAGTTGTGTTTGATGGAAATTTGTGAAGTTTAGAGAAAGGTGCTTTCAGTGTCCCTCATACAGTTCTGTTTGCAAAACTGAAAAGATATTCTTGTAGCCTTGTGACTTTGGACCTGAGGTGGCATTTCTTAAAATTGTTGAGAGAGTTCCTGATAGAACTATATGACACATCAAGCTGTCTGTTCAGCTGGATTGTAAGAACTAAACTTTAAGCGAGGATTTTCTGTTCTTCTTTCTGTGTGTGTTAAAGCAAGAATGTAACGAAAGCGTGCATTTTTTTGAGACCAGCAAATTGCTGGTTCACTGATTTGTTGGAAACTTGCCTGTGCTGAGAATGCAAGACCAGGCCTGCTTACCTTAAACAGGTGCCAAAATTTCTGTGTATACCTGTGCAAAACTACCTGTGCACAGGTTGCTACTGGTGGAGGACTGTGCAAACAAGTGGGGGTAATGCTACCATAAATTTCCTTGCCTAGACAGAGCAGCACCTCCTGTAAAGAGTGAATATGAAAACAGCATATAGGACCACATTCCTATTTTTTCAAAATGGGCATCTTTTCTAAATAAACTTATGTCCTTATTTAGCACGAACTGGGTGCGAAGATTGTGTAGTCTAGGTTGAAATAAGAAATCAGGGGTTTGTGTGTTTTAACTAGAAATTACCTGGAGATAACATATACAAAAATAAAAATTTAAATTTCGTAAATGCTATGCTCCATTAGAAGATTGGCTCCATACTAGAGATGTCATGGGATAGTAAAATATTTTCAAAATTCACCAGATCTCAGAGCATGTCCTGAAAAAAATATAGACAGATACATGAAAGTTGAAAATAAACTCCAGGAGGTCAGTGAAATCAGTAAAATATTTTTTGTGAGAGGATTTTAAAACAAAATTTCTAGAAGAAAAGTACTTTTAAGAATAAAACATTTATGGTGCCAGATCTTAAATATAGAAAAGGGCCCACCACTGCTGTTCCAGGGAGCTGGTTGTGCTGATGCTCTGTTATAAAAGACATGAAAATAGTAAGAGAGTAAGATTCCAAATTTTGGGAAATTTAAAAATCATAAAATCTTTATTTAGCTGCCACACTTTTCCTCCAGCTCAAAACAAGTCTTTTTTGTTGATTACTTTGGACAAGTTGGTTGAGCTTGTCTTTCCTCTGTCCTATGCTCCTAGCTTGGAGGACTGTGCTCTAGTGGAGAATTCAGGTAAAAATATGGAGGTTTTATTCTGGTCTTTCTGAAAAGGTTTTTAATTTCTATTTTAACTTGATGAAAATAAAAGTTTGGTTTAATGTATCATTGCAGTAGCCATTGTCTTCTACCTTCGCCTCTCTGGTTCACCTGACATACCTCAGCCTTCCTTCAAGTAGTGCAGAGGAGGGTAACAAAGTATAGACAAGTGCTGACCTAGTAACTCTTGTTTTCTAAGCTTGGTAGTATCAAATCTTACCAAGACTTTCCTAAAGCAGATTTCTTGCTGGTGGCATGTCTTCACTGCTTCTGTGGTTTAAGAAATTTAATTAAATTAATAGTACTGTTACTGCATGACACGTTGTCTTTAATCAGGAACCTCAATGCTACGATGTAGCACATTTGGAAACCATGAAGAGAAAAGCAGGATAGAATACTGGCTTCGTAGATGCATTTTAAAATTTTCTGAAATCCTAAGACGGCTCTATTTATTCAAATATGCATCTGTTAAATATTCCCAATCAAATATTTACTATGAACAGAATTTCAAAAAGTTTAGAAAATGGGTGTGTCACCACTATGGTCCATCCTGCACAAGCCAATCCTCTGAAGAGGGAAAAATATCTAAATATGAAAAACTGATTGCTCTAACTTGTTTCATAAAATGAAACAAAATATTGTCCATAACTGAAACATTAAATGTGCTGTGAGTGGTCTCCATGGGGCAATTTTACCTGAAAATGCCATTTCTAAACATGTATTGAATTAAGATGTGACCTCTTCATAGACTGCAAAATGAGTGTTAATTCATATGTATCTGCAATCTATTCCTTTTTTTGTTGCCTAAGGAGCCACCCCCAGTGCAATTGAAAACAAATTTAAAGCATAGTATTAAGTTTATATCTGGCACATTAATTAATGCATATAATTCTAAATGTGAGAAAAATAAATGTGTTTTAAAAAGAAGTTACCCCTGGAATCTTGTGCATTTACTGTACAAGAAGGGTAAATTGTCACTGCCATGTTATAGGTGTAGTTTGGAGTAATAGAAAACCTGGAATAGTGCCCCTCAAACCATTTCAGTTAAACCTGCATTACTTTATTTCCTCACATTGTAATGCTGCAATGTCTATCAGCAAGAATGTGAGTCAGCCTCCCCCTCGCCCGATTCCTTTGTGCAGATAAGGTATTTGGAAGTTGGTAGCTATGCAGTAGGTTGTGCCTGTGGTAGGGCTCCTATAGAGCTAGACACACACCAGATATAAAAATATAGAGTGCACATAGAAAGTAATCATCACCTGTTACAACTTTGATACTGCTCGTTTCAGTTTACATTAAACAAAGACATGGTTTGTATAGCATAGAATCATAGGAAGCAGGAAATGTGCATCCTCTAAGTGGTTTATTTTGCCTTTAGACATGCAAATATTTTTTCATCACCTAGATTTGCATTCTTGCCACTCCTTTGAAAAGAAATTTTACTTCCCTTGTTGCACTTACCTTGTTAAGCTTTTGTGCTATTTTTTTTTATTTTTATCAAATAGAACAACTTCGCAGTAAAAAATATCATCGTTCCCAAAAGTGATAGGGCTGAATTTCTGTTTATACACACTTCTATATATTTAGCATGTCCTCTGTTCTAGTGAATCAGCACAACTGCATTTTTCATTGCACTATGGGCTCCTTTTTCCAGGTTCAGACTTCCTGGGAAGCACAGTCAACCTGCAAGCCCCACTCCATGCACTGGCACTCAGAATTTCCCTGTACCTAGAATTGCTCAGTTCCAGCTATCTGTCAAAGGGACACAAAGATGACCAAGTGCAATGCAGAACTGCTTTTTCCCTCTGCCATCGTACTGCAAATCAACATTTTTCCATGTTCTTCCCCTCATCTCCTCTCTTATGTGAGGTTGAAAAGCAGAGGAAAGACAGTGTCATGATCCAGGACTCCAGGATGCCTTTTGCTGCTACTCAGTCACCTTAAGACCAGCCTTTTCTTAAGTATCTTTGATCTTGTGCAGCTGTTAAGATTGCTATAACTTCATGCTTATTTCTGACAAATAAGATACTGAATTTTGAACCAAAATATTAAAAAATATCTGCATATTCAATGTGGACTGAAGCCTTAAGAGAAAAAGTTTCCCTGAAGATCACATCTTTGAATGGCCAGAGAACCTGAAATTTCATTTTTCTGCTGGAAATTTCTGCTGGAATTTCCTTCTACATCACATCACAGTGATCACACTGAAACTGATCACACTTTGCACTTTCTCAGGCTTCAACCCAGGTGCCCAAACCTCCCATTTTAAGGAATGGAAAAATTTCCTCTGAGTTTCCGGGTCATGACAGAGTTTTTTTTGTATTTTATGTTGTTTGCTTAGTCAGAATATAATGTAAATTCTGAAGCTGAGGTTTTTCCAAATCTCTTCAACAACAACATTTCTCTTAGGCATGTTGTAGAGTTTTAGTATTTAATTAATACTAAATTGTGATAATATAGCAGCTACATGATTTGGCTGAGGGACTTGAAATTTCAGTTGTTTGGAAGGAGGCAGACAATTCCCATGGCTCTATACCTCTTATAATTTTCATAAGTAGAACATAAGGAATTTCACATGCATATAATTTTCACCAGATTTTAAGCTATAATGTAATCAAGAGTCTCTGCCACCGAGTGTGCCAAAAAATGCAGTAGCAGAGGTTAAGGAAGTCCTTTTCTGTGACTAGTCCAGAGCTACATTAATTGGGCAGACAGTCTTCATGTTTTTCTTTTCCTCTTTCTGGCATCCTGAAGAAAGGAATGCAACTTAAAATGCAAAGAGTTGGGGGAAAAATAAGAGATGGTATATGATGAGGGAGACCACAATGTTATGGGACTGACAAAGGAGAGTTATAAAAATAGGAAGAGAATAAAAATTGCATTAAATTATTTAGAATTAGAAAGCAAATATATAGGTAGGAATTGTATGCTGTGTAAGTGAAAAGTCTATAGAGTAACCAGAAAAGTCTACAAGTAGCTTTCCAGAACCTGGAAATAAAGCCAGTGCTATCAAAGTTACGCATTTTACCCACACAGAGAAAGTTGATAATTTTTCCATTTCCCTTGCTCTCCTTGCTCCCATCAAATCAGTCCACAAGAGGGCTTAGCAGCTTGGGCTTTCTGCTGGTGTGGCTGGACCTGCTGCTGGGCAGATGTGGAAGAGGCAGTGGTACTACAGGAAAATATGTGGCACAGATCACTACTGAAGTATGTGTGGATGAGTGAGGAGACAGCAGAGAGACTGGGCTGATGGAGGAGCAGAAAAGTGTCTGGAAAAGTTTTCCAGAGGAGGAAACCCATGAAAACCTTGGGAATATGTAATGGAAGATACAGTTGTGATCTAGCTGATCTTGGCATCCAGCTAGAAACAGTTTAAGGAATATTTTCAAAATTCATTTGATAAACTGCCTCTTGTTTGTAATCACAAAACATGTTGAAGCTTTGGCTCCCAGCTTTGTTCTGATCCCATTCTGCCACGTGCTTTGTGGGGTTTTTTGTTCCTGCTGAAATGCCACGTGATCTTTGTTACTTGCAGGTGTGAATATTGATTTTCGCTCTGTAGTGTGTTACTCCACGACAGTCTCGAATCTACCAATCACTGCAAGACATTGATCACAAAATTCCTTGCCAACCACTTTGGTCTAAAGTTATCACTTAAGCTATCATGCCTGAACACTGTGATGTTCTAACTTAGGCTTCTCTGGGTGAAAGGGCAGAGATGAAAGAATTCCAACTTACTGTTCTAATCCTTCTTGAGCTCATGACAAACATTTATTTTTACACCTCTTCTGTTACTTGACTGTAACTCCTTTTTATTAAAGAACCTTCCTTCTTTCACAAATCCAGCCTTCACCTGTTGGAAAACTACCAATTTTACTCAGAATTTTTAATTTTCTTTCTGCAAGTTTTGTAAAGCTGTTAGTAAATTCTGTAGAAGGTAATAGAACAGAATCTGCCTGTATTTTAATTTATATACAAATATACTCTGCATCACTATTGGTACTATAAAATGCATTGTAATAAAATGGCTTTTTGGAGTTGCTTCAGAAGAGATTGAAAATTTTCAAGAAGTTTCACAAATGTGTCCCAAGACATGTTTGCATTTAGCCTGGGCTAAGTTCTGATTTTTGTCAAAATATGAAAATCTTCATTTCACATCAATGAAATGGACAAGGAAGAAGATAATATTTTATTATCTCCCTCTAATAATTCATTTTCCTTTGACTTTTATTCCAAATAAAGACTAACAGTTTTAAAACATTGATATTAAGATATTTAGCAAAGTGGGTCCTTGGGGGAAAGTAGTATAAGAGCAGATCAATGTGAAACCGCAGCCCAAAGTTCTTTCTGCAGGAGGCTGCAGAGAAGGTGACAAGGGTAACTCACTCATCAATTTGTTACTAAGATAATTGCAAGATCTGGGTTTGATTCTTCCTGGTCTTAGATTAGATAGAAAGTATCTTGACTCTACAAAGCCCATATCTTACTTAAGTTCTTGTGCAGAGCTATCTCCCTTCAGCAAAGTAATTCTTATTATTTGGATCACATATAATTTACTGAAACACAAGTTATTCTGCATTTGTTTAGAATGGATGGTAGAGCTGTAAGGCAGAGCAGGAGCCTGAGCTGTTAGAGAAAGCACTGCCATTGTTGTTGCTGGGCAGAAAAATACATGCACGTGGTAAAATGCTGAATTCAGGTGACTCATTAAATTTGACTGCATTTTGATCTGTTCAGTGTCTAAGCTTATAGTGCCCCTTGCTGCCTAATTCCTTGGACTCCTACCTCTAATAGTACCATGTGTGCAACTGTCAAGGTTTCCCTCGGATGCAGGCTGAATTTTAGAGTTAGCACCTCTTTTTGAGATCAGCAGCTACATAGGTATGTATACACAGACATATCATGGTCCATCATGTTGTTTCTGCCGTGCCTGCTTTAAGGAAGAAACACAGAGAGGAGGAGACCAGCGAGATTCCTTTAGGAGCAGCGAGCCTGCAAGGCTACACCACAGGCAGCCACTGCTTAGTGTCTGCTTTCACAATGCTGATCAAAGTGTGATAAAGGGTGTAGGTCACGGTCATGAGTACCTGAGAGCCGACTGTGGCATGAGAGCTGATGTTCCCCACTAGCAGCCACTGTTTGCTTTTCGCTGTTGACTCAGAGCTGAGATGTTGTCTCCTGTTACCAGCTCTGCGCGGAAAGTGCCACTGCCTTACGCTGTGCGTGCAAATATTTACTGGATCTTTGGACAAGCAGCTGGATCAGTGCAAAGGAGACAATCAGAGAAGTGCACACAGACGGGTTACTATGGGGTCATGTCTAGGCTGCTACCAGCTTTTATATATTGTCACTGCATAAAAACAATAAGTGCCACAAGGAAGAGGTTAACCCTTTGGGATTTCATCTCTACCACAACTCCTATAGGAATCCAGAGAAACCTGGGTGCTAGTTTCTCTTTCTCAGTCGTTCAAAATAAGTGATGGCTTTTTTGCATTAAATGAGCAATCATCTCCAAATATATGACTTTAAAGGATCATAAAGTTGTCATCCAGTATTAGTCCTTTTTTTTTTTTATGTTGACATATCACTGAGTATTTTTAAATGATGACACATGCAACAAAATAATTTATTAATGATTTTACCTCTTGTAAAATTGGTCGCTTTTTGATGACTCTATTGGCTTGGCTGAGAAACTTGAGATAATTTAATTGCTATTATATTCTTTTAGAATATATCTAAACTATTTTAATCAAACCAAACTTTAAATAAGTTGCTATTTTGATTTCCTTTGAAGCCTTTTCCTTTGGAATGCCACATGACTTGAAAAATATGGTGTCACACTAAAGTATTCTTCACACTTCCTTGGTTACAGAGCAGCTTGAAAATACCAATCCTAGAAGTTCAAAATTAAAAAGACAAGTAAAAACCCTATTTTTTAAAAGTTAAATTTAAAGCTAGTGACATTGTTTATTTTTGAGATCTGTCTGAGAATATGAATTGTCATTAAACTCAGGTGTAACAGTTTGAATTTTGGGGCTTTTGATATTTCACAGTATATGGATTATACTTCTTGTGGACAACGTCATACTCAACACAGCCTTTCTGTAGATTTAGGCTAATTGTAGAGCCTTAAATATAAGAGCACCTTTGCATTTACTCTTTAGAAACTGAAGCCTTGCTGCTATAGTGATTTTACTTAGTAAGGGCATAAAAATAATTTTACAAAAATAAAACAAACTCCAGTTATGTTGCTAGTAGGAATTATTGCTATATCAAATATTACTGCTATACCAATTAAATTTGTATTATTTAATAATAGGCTTTTTGTAAAATATTTGTATAAAATAAATACAGGAATGTAATTTACCTGTGAAATACTTGTTATTTTATTATAAAATTAAGCTATGAAGAATTATTGCATAGTGTTTGAGAAATTATTTAGTGCTCATGTAAGAACAAGAGTAGATATATATTTAATGCTGATATAAAAATCTGCTCCTAGTCTTACACTAATTTCTATTGATTTTAATAAATATCTCATATTTTTGAAAATGCAAATATTGGCATTTTCACTATTTAGCTGTAGCTACTGTTGTTCTATTTGCTACCTTTTCAAAAGAACACTTAAGGACATACTTAAATCCAGTATAATGAGAATTTATGTATATGCCTAAGACTATCTTAGAGGGTATAAGAGATGTGCTCTTGGGGAAGCTGCCTGGGCTGTAAAATGAGGCTTCTCTGGAGCAAAGGTAGCAGATGTTGATTGTGCTGCATTATATTTTCTGATTGGTGAGGTTTTTTTCACATCGATTTTGTACAGGGAAATATTTTATTAAACTTTTAATATCTTTGATTTACCATTACTGAAACGCATAATTTAAAAATATACCCAGCACAATACTTGCTCTGGGATTTGCATGTTTTTTTCAGAGAATCTAAAACCATCAGAGCAAATGGTGGGTGGGAACCCACTGATGCCACATCCTTGAACTCCTTTGTGTGTTAAGAACAATGTCTGTTTTAAACAGAACATATATCTTAAATAAACCTGGTAGAATTAAAGGGGATAAAAATTAGGAAGGTTGTAGAACTCGCCTGTTGAAATTAATCTTTTCTTCTGTACGATGGGTGGCGGTGACAGTAATTTGCCACTGTTTAAAAAGTGAGAGGAACGTAATGCGTGTTTTGGGGTATTAAAGTATGACTTCTCCCAATAATCCTGTCATCAGCTCATTTATTGCTTGCGACTTTAAATAGTTCCCTGAGAGCCCAGAGCAAAGTGTAAAAAAAAAAAAAAAAAAGAGGGGACTCGTAAAGAAGAAGTCATAAAGTCTGGAGCTCTGGCCAGATTTCCTTTGGAAGGCGAGGTGTGGCCGGGCTGTGCGCGGAGCTGCCGGAGGAGCGGCCGCCCTCCCCGCAGAGCCAGCCCCGGGCTGGCCGGGGGCCAGGCAGCCAGACGCCAGCCCCGGGCTCCCAGCGCTGGGAGAGGCCGCCCGGGCTCCCCATACAATGGAATTATCTCGGGCCAAGCAGCGCCGCAGAAAGCCTCGATGCTTCCTGTGCTCGGAGCCGCGGCACAGAGTGTCCGCTCTCCGGCCGCTGGCTGACACACTCGGCAGCGCTCGGCCGCCAGACTCGCTCCGTAAATGTCCAGAGCCGCCTCTTTCCTGGGATTTACAGACACCGCATGCAGTCATGCATTGTATTTTTAGGCTCTGCTGTCATGATCGACAAGATCATGAGTCACGCAAGGAAAGAGAATAAAGTTCTATTTCAGGTTCTGAAACACCAGCAGAATCTTACAGTGAAAAGAATATAAATTCTGCAATAATCTAACATTTCCTTGCAAAAAATGGCAATTTTAATTATGTCTAAAGGCAGCAGAATATTTAAAATCAATTCTTCTGTTTGGCTTCATTTTTATTGCAGTAAGGATTTGAGAAATTTTATGAATCATTTAAAGGGAACTACCTTATGTGTTGGAAACATAGAAGACCTACTAGAAAATACCTCTTATTTTCCATGGCATCTTTAAAAAAAAAACCCTGAAAGCAAGTCCAATATTGTCTTTCATGCATGTTTCTAGCTTGGTTTTGTCTCGTGCTCTTGAGATATATTATGTATAATAATGTAATTTCTCACGGGTGGTGAGAAATACTGTGATCCCAATTTCTGTAAGATGTTAATAAAATATTAGCAACTGAGTTACTAATAGTTAATAAACATTCCCATTCATTTTAATGTAGAAAACTAGTATCTGTCTAGTATTAATGTATTTTAAAGACACAGTTGCTTCAGAAAATATAATTTATTATATATATATACATGTGTCTGTGTG
>VWZT01000393.1:54585-81842 GCA_013397055.1 Pachycephala philippinensis
CTGTGGCATGATGGGCCAGAGTCTCCCAGTTTCATTTAAATTAGATATGGGTCTGGCAAAGTATCTCCCTGGTGGAATGAGGGAATAGGCAGCACCAATAGTAGTTAAAAAGCTTAACTTCTTACTTTGATTTCTGTACAACAACTGAATCTCATGGTGGAAAGAAGGAAATATCTTTCCTGCTTCATAGTGCTTAGTCTTAAATATTTCCTTACATAAGCAAGGGAATGTCCATGATATTAAGTGGAATATAGAGAGGGGATAATTCATGTCTTGTGCAGTACAACACTTATTATTAAGACAGTAGCTGTAGTTTAGGTAAGGTCTATAATGCCAAAGCCAGGTTGTGCAACAGTGAGATGATAAAGATATACGAGCCACAAATTTTAAAACGTTTCCTTTTTTTTTCCAAAAAGAGGCCATTATAGTCATCATTCTTACCAGGGCGGTACATTCATCATAAGATGACATGGTTTTGTCTACATAGTTTGACTCAGATGGCATTTTTTGGAGGAGAGCAGTTTTGTGTTAACACGGGAAAGTTTACCAGATGACACCAAGGATCTCAGTTTGACATACCAAAGAAACAGAAAGAAATTTGTCATGTTTATACACTGCTTAATGGCCATTAGATTTTTTATTTAATTCTTCTGTACTTTTCTTTGCACTTTTTATCTTCAAAATGAATAAATTACTGACTTGCTTCTATCTCAGGAAAGTTTTAATAGAATTTCAAGTGTAGCAGATATCCTGATACCAGGAAAACATTGAGTATTTGCCATATAGCTATCATTTGATCACTGGCTAAATCTCTAATTCTGTTTACAGAAAAGAAGGTTGCAGTGGTTTTTCTATGGGCTGGGGGTATGCCAGTCCCTCCTTGTACTGATTGTCATAGCTAAAATAATAGGATTCAGATTATTTAAATCTACTTAATAGATATACAGTAAAATGTGCACATAAGAGTTAAAGCAAGACCAAAGTGAGGTACTGCTTGTCCTAAACTGATGGTGAAGGTCCTGTGATGTTTTGTCAGTTATTTCAGTGTGACCTGCTAATGTGGTCTTGCTCATCACTTTCATGAGTGTTTTTTTTTTTTACTAATTTTTCTACTGGACCTGTAGTAGGACCAATATGATTTTTTAAAAGATTTTAAAAAGACATTTTGCCTTTAATTTTCCACAGTCCTGTTGGCTGAATTGAATACAGTACAGAAAAATAGTTTCTTTAGTGGATACATTTTAAATTTGACATTTCCTTGATATGGAAATGAAGACCTTAAATTAATCAGGTGTCTTCACATGTATTGCTGATTTACTGAGAAGTCACTCTTGAATTTGAATCTGTACATGTAACCCTCCAATCTGTACAAAGCTAACTGTACTTTTAGAACCGTATGTGTGCCAATAAGATCAGGCCCTTCAGCTTGGTTTAAGTTAACTTTACTAATAAAAGGAAAAAAAACTTCACCATTTTCACACAAAAAATTTTGTCAGGAACTAGTTTTCACACACTATTACTGGTGGAAGGGTAGTTTCTGCATCATCTCCATCAGACAGCTTACTCCCCCATTTTCAAGTGTCAATTTGAATGTTAATATTTCTGCAGGTTTCATTACAAAAATTGGAAGTGTTTATAACTACCAGAATATTGGATATAAGTGGACATTTTCAGTAAAGAATTTTTCCATACCAAAATTTCATGTATTTTCATTTGTTTTTGGAAAAGTGTCTAAAATATAATGTGAAAATCGACTGGAAAATGGTTCATAAAGTCACACCTATGGCTGCTTCTGGCTCACCAGATAACACACAGCATTTGTATGATTCTTTCCCTTGTTTAGGAGGTTTTGCATAATTTTGTTTTGATTTTTTTTTTCCAGTATGAATGCAAAAATACATTATAATTCCTCTTTTCTTATATGACAACTTAAAGAGAGCTTGTTCACTGGTCTATGAAATTCTTCCCTCTTGCATTTCTGTCAGTGTACCCATCTTATCTATGCATAAACCCCACCTGTAGTTCTTTGGATCTTTCTTTTACTACGTGATCATATGAATGACATTCTGTAAGAATAAATACATGCATGACAGACATCAAACCCATATTTACAAGATCTATAGAAAAACACTTGTGTGGCATAAAGGGGAAGTGGTACTTACCTGAATAATTAATATACATTGCTCAGATTACAGAAACATGAATTTTAATTAAGGACAACTAGTTTTCTTTTGATCCATCTGCAGAGTCCATTTCAATTTATGAATTGTATTTATGACTACATCTCTTTCTTCTGTCTATATATGCCTTTAGTTCTTTCTGAAGATGGCATATTTTTTCATTTAAATGGACTGAATCTTATTTTCATGTTGTCAGTTTGGGAACTGATAACACAGGATTCAGCCACTGCTTACCTGGAAGCTTAGTCCTGGCAGCTGATGTTGAAATTTGTGTTATTGGGCTGTATTGATATCTGGCTTATGCTGTTTTAAACAGATTCTTGTCTGTCAACACAAGCTAGGTTGCATTTTGATTGTTGTGCAGATAGACGTTGTGACTGCCTTTATCCCTGTATAACATTTACATGCAAGGTTTTCTAATGCATTTCAGTGCATTTTTTAGCTATTGGTTTAAATATTTAGCTAGGAATAAAGGACAATCAGATCCATTAGATCTGACAGCTCCATATCATATGCCAGAACTGATCTGAGGTTTATGCAAGCTTAGTTTTTGCAGTACTGGATAAATAGACACGGGGAAAAGGAAGGGAGAGAAAAGAATATGGAGGCATCAATGAAGACTTTGAAACTCTGGACAGGGAAAATCATAATTTTGGGTGGGAAGGGTAAAGGATCAGCTCATATTTCAGAGAATGAGAATAAAGACATGCCTAAGAAAGTGGGTTTGAGGGGCTATTGAAGATTTGGGTGGACTACAGACAGATAGAAGTCTCTCTTGGTCTCGTTCTGCGGAAACGCAGGATCTTTATCTTTTTGACCACTTCATGACTTTTCCTTACAGTCTTCTATTGGCTGTGACCTCCTGGGCCACTGGGAAGAAGTAATAGAATAGATTCCTACTGAGGAATTCCTACTGAAAAGGTAGTAATATTTTTGAATTATTACTTATATCTGCATAGCATGCACTTCAATAGCTCTTATAAAACTGGTCAGACTTTGTATATCCCACCTGCATGTTGTCCTTGGTACAACCTCAGACAGCATTGTGCTGTAAACTTTCACAAAGATTTCCACAGATGTGTTTAAATCATTGGTCATTAGAATCATAACTTCTGGTTTAAAAGGAAGAGCTTGTATAACACTGCTTAAGTTAGAGACCCTCCTTTGAAATACGGGATTTGTGTGATTGTCAAAACCTTCACAGACCTGAGAATTACTCACTTCTAAAGTCAAGTCAGGAAGGGAAGACATCGGACATTACTATTTTCAGTCAGTTAGGAGTTGAAAGATTTTAGTAAGAAATTGCAGGAATTAATGAATTTTATTTTTGGGAGTTTGGCTTAGATTTAATTCTTTTCAGGAAAATAATAAAACAAAAAAAAATTAGTTATGCAGTTCTTGTGAGATCCTATGGTTACAAACAATTTAGTTTGTCAATTTTAGGGATGTTTTGATGGTTGTGAGGCCTCCTGTTTTCATGCTATTTCCCATACCCAGGTCAAGGACAAGTGTGAAAGGCAATCTTCATGTGACTGTTGAGATCACTTCGAGATGATTTCTGTGCTTAACCAGTGTCTGACTAAGTTATTAATATAAACACATCACTATAAATTAAGATGAGAAATAATGAGGGAATAAAGGGAAGCGGAAATGACTGAACTCAGATTTCTGAAAATGCTCCAATAAAACAATTCTCAATGTATGACAACGGAATTCTTGAAACTACTTTCAAATTTCTACTCCAAATTTATCTCTAGCAAAAATCTGAACTTGGTAGTGTCCTGTTATTTGTGAATTTGGCCATCAGCCTTAAACAAATCCATTTCATACCTCCACCCTTTCCTCTTAAATGTCCCTCCTTAAAATACACCACTTGCAAAAGGCTCATAATGTTCAGCTACCATGAAGAGATTTGTTTGTCAGTTTTGTAATTGATCATCTAAATACAGCACATGGTAAGATTAAAAATAAACCAACATCGTATTTGACTATAATACTTACTCATTTCCGATCAACTTTTCTGTAAACATATGTTTATTTTATGCTTTGTGTCTTGGACTGTGCATGTAAATACAATGTGTGTTGCAAAATTATTCTTAGATGGATACTTAGATTATAAATATTTGGGGACAGCGGTTTTGTTTTCATACACTGCTTTATGAAGCACTAAATTGAAATTATTATTTCCTGAAATTATTTGAAAGAATGGTAAAAAACCATTTAAAAGCTACACAAAACTTTCAAAAACATTTGCTTTAAGAGAGTTTGGGTTTCTTGGTGGAAATATTGAAATGTGAGGCATTTGAGAGATTCAGTTAAATGTGATATATTTGAGTACAACTGTCCTATGCCCATGAAAAGGACAGAATTGAGGTCCTTTAATGAAGGAACAGAGAATTTTCTTATCTGCCTAATGCTGTGCAGATAGCATTAAAGCAAAGATAGCTGGGGTTTATGCCTGTGGTTATACTGTTGAAATACAGCATGCTGGGAATTATTCATGCTAAGTTTATATAATTATTATATGGTTGTATAATTTAGTATATTTAAAGGTCTGGGAGTAGTTGTGGATTCCTCATCCCCTGGAAGTGTTCCAGTAGAGGTTGCAGAGTTTTGACCAACCTGGTCTAGTGGAAGGTGTCCCTGCCTGTGGCAGGGAGGTTGGAGCTAGATGAGCTTTAAGGTCCCTTCCAACCTAAACCATTCCATTATTCCCTGATTCTTGGTATTTCCTAAATATGACTCCAAGCTGGAGTAGAAGTATGACGAATGTTATTTAGCCAGGTACTAATTGAAAATTAATCTCTTTTACTTTGTCTGAAGGTATTCTGTCGTTTGAAAAATGACTTTCCAATAGTAATTGTTAAGCACAGATTTTGAATTATTAAAGCTAGCTTTTTCTGTCTAGGTTTACAAACCTATAGAAGCTCAAGCTACAACCTGTTTGGACTGCCAGTTGATACAGTTTTCAATATATTTTATCAACTGCCATTTTAAACGGTTTAGATACTTTTTGTTTTGTGACCAAAAGCATGTAACAAACGACTGCAGAAAGAGGTAACTCATAACTGCACATTTGGATTGAAAATTATGTATTTGGTACTGTGCTGTACAAGGATTAATACATCACTCAAACATGGAGAAGCACTACATGATTTGCACTACAAATCTGTGCTTTAGTTGGATGACGAACATAGAGATTTGGTTCAAATTAATACAAAGGAAAGTCTAGATAATCCAGTTACATTATACAAAGTTGGGGCTGCCTGGAGAAGAGCAGGTTGCGTGAAGGCCTCACAGCATCCTTCCAGTGTCTGAGGTGCCAGATAGGGACCCTTCATCAGGAACTGTAGCAACAGGACAAGGAGTGAGGGGTACAACCTGAAAGAGGGGAAATTTAAGTTAGATGTATGGAAGAAATATTTGCTGTGAGGGTGGTGGGATACTGGAACAGATTGTCCAGGAAAGTCATGGATGCCCCATCCCTGGAAACATTGAAGGTCAGGTTGGATAAGGCCCAGAGCAACCTGGTCTAGCGGGAGGTGTCCCTGCCCATGGCAGGAGGGGTGGGACTAGATGATTTTTAAGGTCCCTTCCAACCTCTTAACATTTCATGATTATGTCTTCAGTCCCCCAGATATTTTCAGAACCTGAAATGGAGAGCCAATGAGGGAGTTCAGAGCTGAGGCTTCTAGGTCTCTGTTGTACATGCAAAACAGAGCATTTAAATATTTTATTTCATTTCTGTGGGAAAGTATCTAAAAAGAGGGATATGTGTCATATCAGAGGGACATTTTATTTTTTAAGAATTACCACTTCCCGCCTTTATGGAATGTGTCAGATCTTGCTCAACTTTAGTGGAGTTTTTTATAAGATAGCATTTTTTAATCGGTGTCAATAAGACACCGATTGCCTTCTGTAGTATTAGTGTAAGTAAACAACCAATGTTTACACTCAAATTGAGTCTGTTAGGTGCCTTGAGAGTTTTAAATTAACAAACATTTATAAACATATTCAACTGCAACTTTAGATTAGTAACGCCACAGATATATTTTCAGGTTCATTGTGTATGTTGTAACTGCAACCCAAAAGCCTGTGTTTAGACAATACTTACTAAGCAATTGTTATCCTAGACTTCATTTTTCAAAATCAATAAATTAGTCACAAGTCACAAAAGAATGAGCGCAAAACAGAAAAATCCGGTAGAATTAAATGCATTAATATTTTTTTGAAGATCTAGATGGAAAAATAACACTTACATAGTAATGGGAAATGTCTCTTATTTCATGCACAATGTTATGGGTACTTAAAACCTGGAGGGAGCATAGTATTTTAATAAAACTTTTGCTATTAATAGTGAGTTTGTCTCTTCTTACATTTCAGCTTTAAATAAGACTCTAGTAATAGGAAGTAATGAAAAATCCAACCAGCTGCTTTAAAGGGCTTGTAGAATTGAGGTGATGATGAGTGTTAGACAGATAAGAAAATCCAGCACAAGATCGAGACAGAGATGGACAAATGCCAGGATAAACCAGTAACGTTATACAGAGATAATATATCACTTTTTTCATGGACCTACACTTATTCACCTTGGGATACTCCCAATTATTTTTAGGACCTTACTCATTTCCTAGATGACAGATTAGAGATGTTACATTGTCAAGTCCTTGTGATTAGTGAAGGAAAGTTATGGAAAACCCCTGCATCCTTCTGCTTTCTTTAATCTCCTAGAAAATAACTGTCATGTCTCCAGACTTCTAGTCTGAGGTCAAGAATTGTCCAGCATTTGAAATCAAATTAAATAGGTTTGTCCATCCAAGAGTCACAGTAAATGTACTGAAGACCTTGCATGAAAATAGGATTTCGAAAAGGCCATGTAGATACTGTTTGCTATTCTTAGTAAGCAAGGTGACTGCATGTTTCAACTTTCACCTTTAAACCAGAAATTATAATAGCTGACCTTGAGCAAAATAATGTCATCACCAAAAATACGCTATTGTAATGACACCTTTATCTTTAATGTTGTTATTTACAGCTAGATTTGAAAACGCAATTTCACTTTCAAACCGTTTCCATCGTCTGCACCTCAATTTCTTCTCTGGAGCTAAAGGAAGTTTAACAAAGGAATTTAAAACTCTTTGTTTATATTTGGAAAGTAGATTTCTGTAAAAATATGAGTAAGAATCCAAAAGCAAAATATCTTATTTTATTGAATAGATATACAGCTTGAAACAATGATTTTGAAAGAGTAGTGTTGATTAAGGAACATCTACTGAGAATATCAGAGCATTCTGAAAATAAAAATCTCAGTCAATACAAAGTTTAGCCTTTTATATGGAGACTCAGATGTCTGCAGCATCTGAGACATCTGACATCACTGAACTGCCACTTATTTTTTGTATCATTCATGCGAACAACTCAACAGCTTTTCCGAAGGATTTTGCTCACTATCTGAAAGCAGCCTTCAGCACATCTATCCTGCATAGGACAGATGCTGTTATTTTCTGTGGTTTGTAAAGTGCTAATCATTTCACAGAAACTTACAGAGCTGGCAGTCTCACTCACTTTAGACATGACTAAAAAGAAAGCAGTAAACAAAAGATGTCATGGGGAAGGAAAGTCAGGGGATGTGATTATAAGATGTAGCAATGCAGGAACGCTTAACCTTGGCACTGAAGTAATAAAAAAGTGCAAATCAAAACGCATATGTGCATAAAGATAAATTTACCTTTAAACTAGAAAGTGTCTTTAGATGAAGTCACAGTGAGTCTTAAGGGTTTTTTTTAAATAAAAATCCTCACCTTGACCTTTTAATTGATTACTCTCCTGTATGAAAAATGGCAGTTAAAAAAAATCAAAAAGCTGCTTGACAGATGGAAGTCACTTATGTTCTTTGTGAAATAGACTCCAAAGGGGAGTGACAAACAGAAATATGTAGCACAAGAAGGGAAAAGGAGATACTTCTACTTTACCTTCCCAATAGCCTGCTGTAATTTGTCCCATCCGAAGCAGATCTTAAAGGACCTTTCTGCTCAGGAGTGACATTGGTTGTCACATGTACAGTTACTTTAAATAATTTTCAAAGCTCTCTCCCAGGAAAGACTTTGGATCTCCCCTATGAATGGATAGTTGGAACAGAACTTTTCCCACTCACTATATAATGCCCCCAAAAAATTGACCTGCATCAACAGTGATGCAGATAAAAGATATTAACATTTTATTATTTTAATGCTTGTAGATAGCCTTTCTTTCATTTGACACACTGATAGTTTTTCTTTATGACCTTCCTGTCAAAACATTGCACACTGTCAGAATGTTGCAGGCACTTCAGGGGTATGAAGGTTTTTTACTTATTCAGAAATAGTTCTGCTTGATTTTGTGAAAATTCCCTTTTATATCACGTGCATTTTAGACTAACTTGTGGTCTGTTAAAGGTTAAGAAAAATGCAGTTCCTAAAAGTATTATTTTTCCCTTTTATGGATGAGCACCAGGCTTTAAGACATCAGTGTAAATAGAGTTTCCTGTTCCAGGCAAGTTTGGCTATTGCAGGAGCCTAAAGGTCCTCTGGGAAAAGCTTGATAGGAACTATGAGTTGAATGTGACCTGAGGCTCCAGGAACCAAAGAGCCAGAACTGAGGGAAACACATTTCACAGCCCTTTTGTGCAATCTTAAGTCCCACAAGCACTTCTGGGAAAGTAAGCCCTTCATCATACACACAGCATTTCTTGCTAGATGAGTACTTATGTTAATGGCTTTCAGAAATCATTCTGTTATCTGTAGATCTGTGACTTCTTTCCTTGAAGCTTGCTGCAACGTCAAAAAAAATCTGCAGATTTGCAGGAATGCTGAGAAGGAATAAGCATGCCGAACATTTCTCCGTGGCTGGTAGGCATCGTGCAGGATTCAGTCCAAACTGCAGTTTTGCATTCAACATTTTTAGTAATTTTCTGAAGAAATCAGATTTGAATTCCTATATGAATTCTGTTCCATTAGAAATGCTAATTTATCAGAACTATGTGTTTGTTTATTCAGAGCTCAGTATGGTATTTTTTTCTCCTCTTTTGTTCACCTTCTCCCATTTACAGCTGGACAGAATTTGAGCATGTGAAGAAGGAAGGAGCAAAGCAACCTGGGCGGGGAAGATGATTTACTGTGATGCACAGCAATCACCACACTTCTATGTTAACAAGGCTGCTGGTGTGAATATCACTTGACTGCATTTCTTTCTTCATCTGACCAAGTTTTAATTGGAACTCTGCCACAGATTTTCCAATATGACATGAAATGAATCATACAACCTCTAACTGTGCCCTTTATAATTTTTAAAGGGGTAATAACACTCAGTGGATTTGTTTTGTTTTGTTCTGTTTTGTTTTGTTTTGTTTTGTTTTGTTTTGTTTTGCTGGATGTATTTTGGAAAACAAAGGCATTATCCCCCGTCTCTGAAAGTATTGCTGTAATGCAAATAATTGAAACATTAAAATAATTTTGAATATTTGAGGCGCAACACTCAGTTGTTTCCATTTGCTTTCTTAATACTAGTTTATTTCATTTAGCATTATCAAAAATAATGGTTCAAAAATTAATTTACGTTATTGAAAACCTCAAAATATGTTTTGAAAAAATAAAAGCAGATAAATTACATTAGTTGAAAGGATTGGAATGAAGCAATGTGTTCCAACTTTTCTTCATAACTACTCTTTGTGTTGCAAGAAGCTGTCCTTTGGAACTCTAAAGAATAACTTGCATTATTAAAAATTAATTCTGTTAGATTACCTCAATTTTATAATGCTGAAATTAAACAATTATCCTTTTTGTGACCTAAACTTTAAAAGGTAATGTTCTCTCTCATTCTCCCAACTTTGGGTATGTTAGGCAGTTTGTCTATAGGGGTTATTCATGTGAAGAAAAACATTGGGTGTGTGCTTTCTAAAGACCTCAGTAAATCAACAAAGCTATACATAGCACAGTCTGATGTAGTTACCAGCTGATATTTCTGCAAAGACACTCCAAATGAGGGAGGAAATTCTGAACTTCCTTATTATTCCAACATGCTGAGCTTGCTAGTCAATAAAAGATTTCCAAGTTTTATTTAGTATATTGGTGGCATTTGGCTGGTTCCAGTGGCAGGTATCCTTTGTTTCCTACTCTTTCTTAGCTTTTAACTTTTCATTAGTGTTGCGTTCCTGAAACACTCCATTTTAATTATATGAGGTATAGGAATCAAGCTATTTCCATTTAAGCATCCCAACTACATCCTCTTTTGCCTGTTAGCAGAAAGCAGAATTACATGTAATAGTTTCATGGAGAATGTGTCTCTTTTGTGTATGGAATTTGGAGAACTCTGCTTTCAGGATCTTGTTTTGTAAAAGAACACTGAATGTAGAAAGGGGTGTTAATCCTAAATATTGCATAGCTTTGGAATTCTCTTTTCAAGTTTTCATTCACGTCATCATAGTCAGCCAACTTCTGCAAATCTAGGCAATCTGAGGTGAAGAATAATGAAAAAAAAAGAAACAAACCAGGTTGATGGGAAAGAAATGTGGTTAGTAAATTAACAAAAAAACTCAGTTGTGTAACAGGGAATAAAACAAGAGCAAAATCAGAATACTCATGTTAGTGGTTAGAAGGATCATATGACCAAATATATCCCCTTTGAGTAGAATGGGTATATATCTAAACAAAATAAGAAATGTATCATCCTATTTCTAATACACAAGAAAGACACAATTGAGCAAAAATGCTAAATAATCCATGTAGATGTGGCTAAGATGTCATAGGAAAGCAACAGGCAAAGAGTGATTCATAGATAGTGGAACAGACACTCAAAGAGACAGATCTAGTGGAAGACTGTCTCTTACCTGGAAGGAAGATAATTTTTCTAAATCTGGTATTTAGCTCCCACCTCTGCTCTCTGGGGTGCAATTTCAGCTCTGTGCTGGGACAGGGTATCAGCACATTCCCAGATGTGTAACTGTCAGCCAAGCACATGCGCCTTTTTGCATCCTTTTTTTTTTCCTGCTTAGTAGATGTGACTCCATTTTAAAAACGACCTTGTTTTATTTCGTGCATAAAGGTGTTAACAACATCTTGAACTCAAATTAAGATTCTGAGATGACAGGGTTAGGATATATGAGAAGACATGAAATGGTATTGACAGAATTTTCCCTTCAAAAGTGTAGAGACAGTTTAATTTTCCAGACATGAAAACATCCTAGAATTGTTGTCATGGCAAAAATTAAAGGCTCTGTAAATTAACAGTTAGATTCTTCTTGTTAACTTATCCTGTGAATAGTTCATTTCCATTTCCTTTTATTTTATTCCTTCTCAGATTTAAAAGCAAAACATTCCTTTTTAATTTTGTCAGGCAGAAGAGCAGCTAGTACATTTGTGGTATGTTTTGATGTTATTGGTATAGGTGCTCCAAAACAAACAGTAAATTTCTGAAGTTGGAAGTTTTTCAGGATTGTGTGTATGCATTGCAATCCTGGATAAAGGCATGTTTGGCTAAATCTGCTTATCTTTTATGCAGATAGTCTGTTGGAATTGCTATACAGCATTGTTGCCAGGTGTTTCTGAAGCAAGAATGTACATACATTGCTCATAAACTCTTTGGATCAAAATTCAGTAACCTCTCTCCTAAACAGCCTTAGAACAAGTTCTTTATCAGAAAATCATACCAAACAATAAAGCTTGTCAGAATTCAAGAAGGCAGCATTTGATCATGGGGGTCCAATTTAAAAGTTGTTTTTCACAACAATGTGTGTTTTAGAGTAGGACATTTATTGAGGCAGGACTGAAAGACTTCTGCAGAGAGTCTTGACCTGTCAGGTTCCATGATATTTGCAGCAAATATATTCTGTTTGCATAACAGTGTGATTTCTACTCCTTAAACAGAATTTTCTGTTAACTTCTCCTGTATTAATACCAATTAGAAAATAAATCCTGTGGATTTTTTACTGTTCCATTTTCACACTATTTTTTATAAATCTGTTACAAAATATTTCATGTCGTGCTTGGTCATAGACAAATTCTCCAGGAAAGGGGTGTTTGAGCATAACAGCCTATAAAATGAAACTGTCTGTACCTTACTCAGGGCCAGCATGGTACTCCTACATCTTGAGGGAAATTAGCTATGTTTTTTAAGAACTATTACTAGGAATTAATCTTCTACATTTCATCATCTGGGACACTGAGCTCCCTTGACTCCTTCAAAGATGCAGTGTGCGTTTTCTTATTCCCACATTGGTGCAAAATAAACAAAATTCCGTAAATGTATGGTTTCAATGTCAATATCATCTGTTTCAACAATAGCTGTTGTGTAATTCACGTATTCTTTGCAGTTAAATTCATCACTGACTTGATTCCAAATATCTGAGGGTAGTAGGCTACCCTGAAATAAAATTCAAACATATCGTCATAGGATTCAGCCAAAGTCATGTTTTTATGTGGAGTGTGTCATTAGTCTCTTTAGCAAGTGGAAAAAGCAATGATTGATGCTGTGAATGTATCTGTGAATGTACCTGCCTGGGTACTGCAGTGAGTTGTTAAAACTGTGACTATTACCAGAACTTTTTCTAAATTACTGTACTCACAAATTCTTGGAAGCATTCTTGGTGTGCTTATGGGTAAAAAAAAAAGAAAAACAAATCAATTTCTTTTTAAGAGAACTAAAAATTCTCCCTAGAAATTTCTATACAGTAAATCAAGTTGGTATCCTTTCTAAATAGTCAACAACATCCTGAATGCCAATGTATTCTTCCATCATACTAATTCCTATGCATCTATCTTCTGAAAAATAGGACATTTTCTGATTTACAGTTAAATCATCACAGGCCATTTTCTTTTCTTTGATTTCTCTAATTATGGGAAGCATGAGAAAGCCGACCTTCCCTTTCCTCACCCTCTTCATTGTACATCAGAAGCTGGTATTTTTGTCTGCTGCAGTTCAGACAATGTCAAAGTGGAGGGGATCAAAAAAAAAGAGAAAAAGAAAAACAATAACTAGGGCTGTCTGCCCATCCTTCCCCCGTGTGAACAGGGAGGGTCTGAGGCAGTACTTTTCGTGGGATAGGATTTCACCAAGACTTAGCAAATTAAAAGAATATTGTTTTGATACCTCAATAAATGGAGTGATTTTGTGAGGGAGACTTTTAGAAGCACTTCTCTGTTATGCATTACTGTACAAAGAACTGGTACCAGTGAAAGAAATCTTTTTGTTTTAATTACAGATATGAATGCAAACAAGGCTTTGGCTACTAATAGTTTCACAAGCACAGTTTTAGAGCCCTATTTTAAAAAGTTGGCTGAGAGATCTGGGCATATCTTTTAGTGCTGTGAATTCCTTATTAATTGAGTTTCTGTAGTGTTATTTACTTTGTTAGATAGTGTTCTGCATTTAATGTCTATGGTTTTCCATCTTGGAAAGAGGGATGCACTACTTGAGTAGAAAAATGGCACCTATTTCCCAAAACTCTCAATAACATGAAAACCAGTTTTACTGTTATTTTACCATTTGAGGATAATTAGGCTTTTTCGGAGGTGTTGTGTCTGTGACACAATATGATTGCATCTTTTCATTACTTTGGTGAGAATTTTTTTTAACTGTTCTAAAATGTGTGTCTAAAATGGTAGTTATACATTAGGGTATAAGGTAACTTCAAAGACAGCTTTAAGAAACACAGATTTAAATTTTCTTTATCTCTGTCACAAAGTTTATTTGTTGATTCTGAAGGAATTAAATTGATAAATGTGGTGCTCAGGTAGCACCCTGTGACATTTTAACCTGGGTTCAAAGCTTCTCTCGTGGTTCAGCTCCCTCAAAGAACCTTTGATGTTCTTACGTTCATTCACCCCTCATTTGCTATTGTCTTAAGTATTTACCTTCTGGAGTTTATTTAGGAAAGGTATTCTAGGATGTAGCAGTGTATCTTAAAACAAAACTGTGTTAGGATAGAGATGCTTACAGAGATGTTAATTACCTGTGATCTGTCATGTACTTACATATAAATTGCAAGGTCAGTACTAAACATATATGGTTCTGGATTATTAAATGGGAGGAAGAAACTGCTTCCTTGAAAGATATTTCTGTCATTTTCTCTTCAGGATGGTTTTCTAATTTGAATATTGATTTTAACTTTTTTAACTCCAGCATTTGGGTTAGAAAAAATCCCTGAAACTCATTTGAAAAATAAGCTTTTCAGAATATACTTAATTTGTGTAACCCCTATAATTTTAAATGTTATTTTTTCACAACTTTGTGTGAGCAAGTAGTAATAAGTGTGTGCAAAAGATTTATTCTGTTCCATTCACTGGAAATACTAAATACCTCATGAGGCATTTGATAGCAAAGCTGACTGGAACGTCTGCCTTCATCAGAAGGCTGACCAATGCAACTAATATATATTATGCATGAGGCTGAAAATTAAACTAGGAAGAAATAGCATGATCTGAGTGTGCACTGCGAAATCAGAACTGCCCAGTTACAATGTTTTCTCAAGGGGAACACTGCCAAGAGACTACTTGTTTGCATAATTCCTGGATATAAAATCTATTTGTTCTATTTTATTTTAGAAATGCTTTTTTTTCAACCCCTAAACAAACAAGCTTGTATTATGAAATCGAAATGGTAAAATAAAGATTTAAATATAAAATGAAGATAAATTAGCAAGTTTTAAAGTCAAAGATAAATATTAGCATAATTTTTCATTTTTTGTTTCATTCAGAAAACACAAGGCTAGAAGGAACTTCAGGGGCTGACTAGTCTTCCCCTCAGGGGTTACCCAGACAGGCTCTGGAGTCTCCATCCTGGAAAACTGGCTCTAGGTGGCTCTGCTCGAGCAGGAGAGTTGGACCTGGTGACCTCCAGAAGTCCCAGCCAGCCTCAGCCATTCTGTGATTCTGTGACCTGAAGCAAAATTAGTTGCAGGTGTGCCATTTTTAACAGATATTTGTCAACCTGATTTTAAAATGTGTTTGATCTCTATTTATAAGAACTGGAATTATTTATCCATAGGCAGTATATTCCAACACTGCCCTGTCTTCAGCTTCTTTGGAGCATTTTTCTTATCATTATAGCTAAATTTTTCTCAATGCAGGTTAAAGAATGATTTTCTGTCCTATCCTCAGTGGATATTAATCTCTACTGCACCAACTGTCTAGGGAGGTGAAAACTCTTATTTTGTCTTTTTGAAGGTTGTTCCACAGCCTGGAGAGAACATGCATAGCTACATAGCCCAGTGTGGTGGGCTTTTTCCTCTTCTTTTCCTTTCAGCAGCATGACATTCTTGACTGGTGTTTACCTGCCATCTATAATTACCCCTCAAGACTTTTTTCTTTGTTACTACTTCTTACTTTTGTGTTCTTCATCTTTAATGTAGATTATTACAGCCTTACTAAAATGCCTTGCATTTGTTCATGTTGAGTTTTATCTTACTATGTTTGGGCCATTTGTGTCAATTTCAAGATAATTTTAATTAGTCATGTTCTTGAAATGTCTTGATGCCTCTCCTCACTTTCTAGAAGGTTGTAAGTGTAATAAATAAATGCCCTCTTCAGCCAGCTTGGGAAAAAGTTTATTTTTACAACTGGTTGACCCATATAAAATTTTAGTCTAGAAATCATTCCATTTTGATAGTGAACCACTGATAAATAATCTCTGATTTTTGTTTTGCAAAGAAAATACGCATAGAAAAATTTACTGTTGAAATTCTTCTCTGTGTAAGTTTTGCTACAAAGGAAAAAAGGTACCTGTCAGTCTTAGTGCAAAAACGTATATCTCTAATGACTATTACATATTTAGAGAGGAGCTTAATTGTGAAGGATTCAAAATTTCTATGCAAATTATATATAAGGGAACCTTTATCACAGAAATGTAGTTGTTGCTTGGAGGGGGTATAGCTGTGGTTTAGTAATTCACAACTGGAATTACCCAGAGCTTAAAAATGCAAAATAAAAAAAGGACACTTTTTTTTTTTCTTCTTTTNTTAACAAACTATTTCAAATTCCTTTGTTAAGAGCCTAAAATAAGGCAGCATGAAGTCACTGTGTAAATAAAATTACAAAGAGCCAAAAGAAATTATCTAAATTGGAATTTTACCCATACTTAGTCAGCAGTACTTAGCCAGCAGTAAAGTAACTATAAAAAGTTAGCTGACTATTCATTATTTGCTAGTTTGCTTTTCTTGTAATCAGAGATGTTGGTACACTTTTAAAATCAGTCTTCAGCTTGCCATTGTGCTTTTTGTAGTGAAAATAATGGAAAATATAGGTACACTAGTACTGGTTATGTAGTCAAATGCAGTATACAGTAAATACTGATTTATATCCTATAGCGTATATATGTAATATAATGCCAATTTTGTTCCATGTGCATTGTTTGCCACTTTGCAGTTTTCTAGCATCAATATGGAAAAAGGTGATTAAGCTTAAAAGAAAGGAGAGTTCAGCTGCATATCCAGAACAGCTCACAGGATGCACAGTAGAAGTGCAGGTTTGAGTTCCTCATGACTCAGTTTCTTTTGAACTATTGATTGACCCTTTTCCCAACTGACTGTAATCAACCTGTTCTTGCTAATCCCTGTCTAGGCACCCTACCAAAGACAATTCTGCCAGACTCCTAATGATACTCTGATTCTGCCAGAGTTTTAACAGGAATGTGGGAGAAAGGAAGCCTAAAGCCAGTCTCTTTAAGTTCAGCATGGAACTGTGCTCAAAACCGGAGAAGGGGAAGGGAGAGGTACATGATCCGTGGCCGTCTTCTGCTCTTGTGACTCTGGACAACTTAGCTCAAACATTTGTTTGTCTTGAATTCCCAAAGGTCCAGAACAGTGCTGGTAATGCTGACATATCTTTGTAAAGCATTTTTTGGGTGAAAAATAGTATTTAAATGCACTTTGGAGTGAGATGATATTAAAAAAAAAAAAGCTGGGTTAGAAATAAAAGATATGAATTATTTTTTTCAGAATGTCCTTAGTTCCAAGGTAAGAGCAGTAGGCAGAGGCCTGATAAACATCACTTTTAGTTGATCATCTAGTGTTTCAATGACATAGGAATTCTCAAAGAGTGTTGTATCTCCTTAGTGCCTTGTCTTAGTTCTTAATACAATGGCCATTTAAAATAATGTCCTATTTAGCTTGTGACAAAGAGTTGAAGCTGCAGCTACTTCTGTGATCTTGGTCTGCTCAGTTGTAGACCCTTGAAAATCTTCTGAAATGATAGCAATCAGCTTCTTCCTGGATCATTCTTCTCTGATACATGCAGTTATTCCATGGAACTGAGGTGTGGCCAGAGCTCCTCCTCTTAGGTTTACAGAAAAAAAAAGCACTTAAACACTTGGAATCAAGAACTTTGGAGTTTTAAAAATCTGTTGTTTTGAAATTTATAGAATTGATTTTGATTTGTTACTTTCTGGGGAACTGTCTTAATGCTATTAACCTCACATCCAACCCTTCTTCTAAGATTCAAGCTGGTTATCCATTTTTTAATAACTTTTACCAGAGCAGTGGATAATAATTAGTTCTTGAAAGAAAATTTCCCCTAGAGAATGTATTACACTTGTAAAGCAACTAGGAGAGATATATTGATTCTGGCTGGAAATTTAAAATGCAGCCTTGAACACTTTGTGATCTTCCCAGTGATATGTCCAAATTACTTCTGGTGCCAAACATTGTATTTAATCCACATTATTATTTAAATTCTTTCTGTTAAAAATAGATATAACTAATTATTTACTAAGTTATATTACTGGTATTTACAGAGATACATTTGAAGATTTTGTAAACTGTGCCATTGCAGCTATCTAAACACTCTCTGCTTAGAGAACTATATTAAAAACCTTGCTAGTTTTTACTATAGTACTATAAGAAAAAATACATATACCTCTTCTTATCACTATGATTTTAATCCAATCCATTCAACATGTGAAAGTACAGATTTCTTAAATTTCTATTTTGTTGAAAATCACTAGCAAAGGAAAAATGGTTTTGAGTAATTTTTCTCTTTGAATAATAATGCATGCTTACTAATTACTCACAGGTAACTATGAGCAGTAGTATTTGTTTTTGTTCAAGGAAATTTTGAAACAGGAAATTTGAAATTTCACGTTGAGCCAATGACGCAAAAGGCTGTGGTTTATAAAGACACGCATAAAATCAGTAATCATACCACTAAAAGATCTGTAACTTAACTCTTTATTGTAAAAATTACCTGTTGAATATTTTGTCATTTTGTGTGTGCTTAATAGTAAGAGCTTTCTTTTGAGACATAAACCCTGTATGCACCGGCAAAGGTATTTTTCAGATTCCATACTCATTCCTGTATGTAATTGAATAAGTGAATATTTTTATTTTATCTTCTTGTTTCAATTTCAGATTAATTTGGTGCTGCTGCAAAGTAAAGTTCTGGTAGGCTGGTGTCTAGCCAGTGGTGTGTTCAGCATCTGTGATGGACCAGTGAGCTCCCATTAATATGGAACCCTTCCAAAGCCAGGTGATAGAGCCAGTCTTAGTTTTGTAATCACATCTTTAAATAAAAATCAGTTGACTGTATTTCAGGATGTTTCTGAAGCTATAGGCTTCAAAGAAAATTCTAAAGATTAGTTTTTAAAAAACTGTACAGCTATTAATTAGCAACTTACATACTACTATTACTTACCCAGATCAAATTTTTGTTGCCTGGATTTAGCTATTGAATTAGTCTAACAAGTGGCAAAAAATGTGTGGCTGCACTGTTGCAAACCTGAAAGAGAAATATTAAAAGTGATTGCACAGACAGATATGCCTTTTATGGACGGGAAATAATCAGTGGGCCTTGATTTTTACTTGTCAGTAGTTCAGGTCTGTGCTGTGGCATTTACTGACTGCTGGCTCACAGTATATGTGAAAAGAAAAGTGCTGAGGAAATGTATTAATCAGTAATTAAGAAACAAACATGAAGAACACAGAAGACACTTAAAGCAAAAGCAGTAACTCAATAATATTTCATGATAGTGAAGGAAAAAAAAAGGACAGATACCAGAAGGTATGAAACTGTAGGTAATCTTCTAGTGCCAGAAGCACATGCTTGCTGATGTAACTATGTCTCCACTAGCAAGATTTTCCTGTTTAGATAGGCAGCAGGGGAGTTTTCTGCTAAACAGATCTTTTGTTTACCTGGCCAAAGATTAAAAAAACCCAAAACCAAAAACCAGAAACAAAAACGCAAACCACTCAGCAACACAAAACCCTCAGTTTTACAGCTCTGTCGGGTTGTGAAAGCTGCCAAGGGGCCTCTGTATCATGCCCTGTTCCAAACATTGTCTGCACACACAGTCTGACCCTGGAAGAAGTTGCTGGTCCTTCCTGAGTAGGACATGTTCCAGTGTTAGCTACGAGCTCAGACTTAATTCTGTGCTTAGTTGAAATGCAAATTATATTACTAAAGCTTTTCAATTGGACTTTAAAGAATGTATGAGATACACTAACATATTAGAAGGCTGGTTCTTCTTTGAGGAAAGGTAAAGTGAGAAGGGTCTTTCTTTTAAAAAAAATTATTTTTCTAGTCAAAAAGCAATACTTTTCTTGCAAGAACCTGGCTTAAAGTATTAAATGGCAATATATCACAAGCACAGTCTAACAAACAGTAACAAGAAGACTACCTAGGATGGTATAAAACCTTTACCTCTGTCAGTGATGTGCTGTAGATATATGACTGGTTTCTCTCAGACACATTCCATTAGAAAGTCTAATGCAGCAACTTCTTCAATAAAGAACACTTTGTGCTGCAGAAAGTACTAATCAAGCAGCTACGAAAATCCTTTACACTCTGTCCTTTCCTGTTCACAGTGTGTCCGTGTGGCTCCCTTAGCTGGCAGCTACTCCTCCAAGCAGCTGTAAAGTTTTTAGCTGGGTAGCCCTGAGGTCCCAGCAGGTCGGCTGTACTACAAATGTTGGCTTTTGGGGAAAATGGGCTCCCTCTGGTGAGTGGTGAGTGATTGTCAGCTGAACTATCTTCGTGTTTTGGGTAGTTCAGATTTTATTTTCAAACGGTACTCTCACAGTACTTGAGCACTCGTGTGTACTGACATATAATGTGTTCCTAGCAACTGTCAGCACTTGTCACCCTTATTTCCTGGAGTAGCAGAGGGCTTGCAACATAAATCTTGCAGCTTTTCACCATCTGGGAGGGAAGGCTAGGGACTGCTGCAAAGAGATGCCTATGGAAAGTTAGGTATTACTGTTGTGTCGGATAATTTTGGTGTGCTTCAGTTCCAACTCTGGTCTTTGTGGTTGGTTAGTATTTCTTAGGCATTTTTCCTTTTATCCTGTGCTGAGTGACTTACTACCTCTACTTTTTACAGGATGCTGGTGTGAATCAAAGGAGCATGAATATGCTGTCCTTTTGTGGCAAGTGTATTTATACACATGTAAAGCCAGAAATTAAAGCTCTCTAGTAATCCACCTGTCTTCTTCAATTCAAACCTCTCCAGGCTTTAATGGTAGAGGTCTGTTGACACTGGACATCTTGTTCTATATAAACTGTCTCCTAAAGGAGATTTGACTGGTTTTTTTAGAAACTGAAAAGGCCATTAAATTTGTCATTGAAGCAAGGTTTCTAAATGGAATGTTCATGCAACCTTTACATCTAGAATTCAGTTAAACAGGCATCCTATCTTAATGGAACAGGTAAACTGGAGATAGCTGGGTAGAAATCATCTTAGATCTTGCAGGTTGTTTGCAGTAGGAGTGAGGCTCTCTAGTCCTTGATCTAGCTACAGAGAAAGTTTATTGAAATTCCTGGTCTTCTTTTTTCAAGTTTTCAGTTCTGTGTGATAACCACTCTCTCATCCTTTCAGTAAATACCCTTCAAAGGGTGTTGTGAAGATAAAAAGGTGATGTTAAGGGGACAAAGAAGGAGGAAAGGGGACTTTCGGCCTTGGGTTTTATTCAAACAGAAATAGGCCAGGCAAGTGAAATAGGTGTGACTGCTGAGCTGCAGCTGGGTAATTCTGAACATACCTCAAGCCCAGGTAATAACGACTATATCAAAAAACCCATCCCCCTCCATTGTTCAGCTTAGCTTGGAGGTTTGTGAATCTTAGCTGTCTTTTTTATGTTGTGCACTTTTTGTGCCAGGCATGATCCTATGAGGGGCTGTTTCCTTCTCTCTCACTGCTCAGCAGCAGTCAAAGGTGTTCATTAATTGTTCTGAATATTAATTGTTTTAGGCAGAGAAATTGTAGATTTCATTGTGCCCAGTAGAGCAAGCAGATGTGTATCAGTGAAAGTACTGGGAGTGTGGTAGTGTTAGAAACATGATCAGATTGACTGCCTTGGATTTGGAAGATGTACAGATGTCTTTTTGTTATAATATGCAACTTAAAATTATATTTAAATGGAAACTAATTGGGATTTGAATTAATATTAATAAACAAATGTAAAAATAATGAATATGAAAATTAAAATTCACTTTATGCATTAAAAGTACTCAAAGAAAACAAATATCATAAAACAAAACAGCTGCAGCTATCAAGAAACTAAACCAAACCAACTTCTCAAACCTTCCAACTGCCTGATGAGGCATTTTTTTCTTTCTGTAGTTTATTTAACTAAATAAATGTCAAGCATCATCTGTTGTGCGCTTCGCCACTGAATATCATTACAAAGATATGATGAAAATCCAGAGCATTTTCACTGGGCACATTTTAAAATTAAAACCTTAAACAGTTTGGTTTAAACAATATCAGATTTTGTATTCCTATGTTTTGCTTATAGAGAATACCCTTTCTGCTCAGGTAACAGACCAGGTATTTTAAAACAACATTAATATTGTTTCTAATTTCAGGAATTATGAATTCATTTCAAAATAAATGTATCATATTGTCCATTTTGGAAAAAGGTTTTATTCATCTTTAGTGTTGTTGAGTAGCTAAATTCATTCTTAGTTTCTCTCTGATCTAACCTGTTCATCACTGCTGATTCATCAGAGCTGCAGATGGCAAGCTGTTTATGTTTGGATTTAGTCTTCATTTAGTATTTTTATTAGTACTTCTAACTTACTTCTGCTAAACAGCTAGCATAGGATTATTTCCATATGCTAAAATCACAGATCATCTCTTCTGTGACCATGAGTAACTGGCATGTTGGAAGTAACTATATTTGTATAATAAACTATACTTGTATAATAAAATATATTTGCATAATAAAACACTTCTATTCTGGCTAAAGACAGAGAACTTCACCCTTTGAAATTACTGTAAAATATTGCCGCCTACTAAATAAAGCAACGTATAGATATGTATTACAAGACTGCAATAGCATTGTATACAGTGTAAAACCCACCTCCTAGAGAATATCTAAGACATTCATTCTTCTGGCCTAGGGGCTGAGTGATACCAGTGAAGCATTTTTTTTTCACTTCAGTGTAACTGGGGTCAGCTTTTTAATTCTACAGTTACATGACTTGTCCTTGCCTAGTCCATCACTTTGATATCTAGCATGTCAGAATAAATCTTTCAGTAGAACAAGTTAGCAGTAGCTCCACTGACATAAAACCAGCATAAATACAAACAGAGGCTGGGCCAAATTGCCTAGGTCAGATCAGATCCCTGAACTTTTGGAGTGGCTCCAGCATTGTATAAAGCATTCTTTCTTTTCGCCTTTTTTTTTTTTCTTTTATTTAATGACTTGTATATACTTAAATATTAAAAGTAACAGGACTTCTGTTCTTGGAAATTCAAGTGTAGGGGGGTTGTAACTGGCCCCAGCTACTGTACTGCTTCATGGTCCTATGCCACTCATTCTCAAACCAAAGGGCACCAAAACCAGAACGAAGTTGGAAATTCATGTACTCAAACTATTGAAATTTTAGTTTACAAAGGAATATGCAACAGGTCTGTGATATTAGTCTCATTAATTGATCTTTATATTAAAGGAGTACGTCAATTTATTAGTATAAAGGGTGATGAGACTTAGGTCTAGATTATGCTGTTAGCAGTTTGAGAAAAGCGTTATGTCTATGCTTTCCTCATGAAAATAATGTTATTTCAGTGTCATTCAAACTTTGTTTGGGTCCACATACTGTCTGTCTGGAAGAGGTATCACAGAAGTACCTGGCTCTCGTGTCAGTTAAACATGTCACTTCCCACTGATTCCCATACATTTGGGTTCCGCCTGCAGACGGGGGCAGGGAAGGCGTTGCAGCCACGTTAGGGCCAAGCCCAAGCAGTCCCGCGGCGAGAGTTAACCCCTTCCTGGGAGAATGCATGGTCCAGGCTCTCTCCTGCACCGCAGGTCCTCCAGGACATGTACCATCAGGATTCAACATTAACGTTCGATAACTTCATTGAAAAGCCATCTTCTTCAGACTAAGAAGTTTTCTAACCGTCCTTCACTGCAGTGACACGGGCATGGTACATGGCACTATATAGCTGAAAGAACGATGGATGGCAAGATGTATGGATATGTATAAAGAATGTATTTCTTAGCACCGAGAAGAAAGGATGAGAGAAATAGGGCGGTAGTCCACGGCTCTCCCTCCTCCTGTGCGTTCGCCAGACCCAGGGCTGAGCCTGCCCCAAGGGAAACACCGCAATGCCTGCACTACCCCGGGGCGTTTGGCTGCTGAAGGGGGTTTTGCTGAGCCCGGGGGCCCCGTGTACACAAACTCATGGCATTTCTCTCCAGCCCCGTTCAGACTTCCCGCTTCAACTCGGCGTCCAGGGGCTGCGGGAGAGCGGGCCGTCCCGAGGGGGAGCCAGCGGGAGCACCGGGGGAAAGGGCGGAGCGGGGCAGCACGGGGGCCAAGCCTCGCCCCCAGCCTGCCGGGGGGACACATCACCTGGCAGGGGGACCCGGCTCGTGTCCGCCGGGAGGCGAAAGCGCTCTTACCTCGGAATGGGAGTCGCGCACGTCCCGCTCCCCCCGCCGGACGCCCTTCAGTCCTAAATTGCGGCTACACCGTTGCTTAACACCCCCCCAAAAGCAGCCGCGCACAGATGCGGGGAGCTCCCTGTGCGAGGCCGTGCTGTCCCACAGCCAATTGCCTGTCCCCAAGCCCGCGGCGATGGGACGTGATTCCAGCGAAGCGGCTCCGCTTCGGATGCTGAGGGCAGTTGTGAGCAAGCTTTCCTCAAGTCTGTGTGCATTTGCTGGAAAGCAACTTGCAGGTTAAAGTGAGGCAGGCGAAGCAGTAACTTTCTAGATGCTGGGGACTATTACTTTGCTGTAAAATAATTAATGGTGTTTCCGTAGTTAGTGTTTCTGAAAAAGACATTTTTCATTTTTTGGGGTTTGAGTTTTTCCGTTCAATAGGGGGTCCTTCCTGACCAGGGCCATTGCAATACACTCACTTCCCTAACGCAAAGTCTCGAAAAGTCTTCATTTGGGGAGATTTCTTGCACTATGCAGCTCTGTCGGGCTGGGCTGCTTTCATTTAGTGGTTTTGAACTGCTTTAAAGAGGCAAAGTGTGTTGCCTTTAAATACGCGTTTAAAAAAAAAGCTCTTGTCTTGGGAAACTGCTCGATTTGCAGGAAACCCTCCGGATGTTTGCTGCTTTTCATGTGGCATTTGTGGTCGGCTCTGATAACGCTGGGAGCACCACTTCCAACACCGCATTCTGTAATGGACCTGAAATAGAAACACATCTCTCGCCGGAGGATCCCCACTCCGCGCCCCCGCGCTGTGTACCGGCGGGTTTAAAAGGTCAATAAATCAAAAGGATGAACTCTCGGTGGCATTGTTAGGTTGGGAAAGTTAACGAATGACCCCAGGAGTCGTGCGACCACGAAGGTTTTAGGAGTGTCAGAAGAAGCTCCCTATTAAACGCTGCGGGGAAGTGAGGTCTAAGCACAGAGCGCGACTGGACTCAGGAGCAGCGCAGCGCTGTGTGTTTTAAAGTTACAATTCGAAAATGCCTAAACAGTCAAAACAAAAAGCTAGAAAAGAAGTGAGATAATCTGTCTGTGACGCCAGGGGCACTGGAAGGGTCACAACATTTTCTGTACAAACCAGGGAGCTTTTACTTTCTCGGCTTAGATTCAAAACACACCTTTCTTTCTTTGATCCCAGATCAATGAGCTGTAGAAACGGTTTCAACAAATCTCCCAAACAAAGTCAACTGCAGTTGCTTAGTTTATTACCTCATGTTCATTATATAGAAAAACATTTTATTTTCTGCTGAAAGTGGCAGCCCTAAAAATTGCTGTAAGCTTTATTTGCAAGCAATCCCTCTACTCGCTGAACTTTTTCAGTACAAGCCCCTGCGGGATTTCTTCCCTTGGCTCACGAAAATGTTTCTGCTAATTAGAGTGAAAGGGAAATTTTGGCGTTCTAACAAGATCAACTGGTTTAAAAAAAAGGTAATACTCTCTCCTACGGCTTAAACTCCTTAGTTGGTCAGTCTTGCCCGAGTTAGCTGGCGTGAGCTGGGAGCTGCTCTGGGAACCACTGGAAACAGACTGGCTCCCTTAGAACAGCGCGTTGTTGCCTATTTGGATTTTGTTTTGCTTGGAAGTCATGTTGCTTATTGCCTCAGCTGAGTATTCTGTTATCTGCAGGGGAAAATACACACGCTTTCCTCCTGCACGAGTTTTCTTTAAACACGATTTGGATTCTGTTTAATGCAGATTTCTCTCTGGGTGTCGGCCGTGCGTCGGTGCGCGACCCTTCTCGGGACAGCTGGCCTGGGATTGAGGGCTCTGCGTCCTGGCACGTCGGGTCGGCAAATGTCACAACCTCAGCCATAAAACCAAAGCCATTAGTACACCAGCCTTAACCAGGTACGCCCTAAGGTAGTCTCAAACGCGCTGGACTGAAAACGAGTGAAAAAGCACTTTATTCCTAGCGAGCGTTGTTGGTTATCGCCAGTTCTGGGCTGACGGTCGGCTTTTGCAAATGCTGTGTCCCAGTTAATTTATTTTACAATCAATTCTAAGTGCATATTACTTTTGCAATAATGGTGTTATATACTAGTATGAGATTAATTTAAACACACTTAGGATCGCTGTTTTCGCCTCCGCTGCTTTTTACGGCATGTAATATATGGAGAAAAAGCAGGGCTGTTTGAATCGCTGCCTCTCTTGTTCTAGCGCGAATGTTTGAAGGGAAAAGAAAATTAAAACTTTTTGGTTTGTTTTAGGCAGGTATCAGTCTTTTGGTAATAAGTTAGACTCTTTGCAACAGGCATAAATATGCTATACCATTCTGGAAATATATAGCTTGTTTATGATCTCCGAAAAACAGAAGGGAGCAGAAAGCTAAACGTAAAAATGACTCGAAAATTGTCTTCATCGGTGTTAGTCCCTGGCAGCTCCTGTCCGCTACTGTGATCTTCTTCTTTTTAGACTATCTGGCTGTCAAGTGTAAAGGAGTAGGTTTTACGCTGTGCGAAACAGGAAATTCAGTATTAGAATACGTTAATGGTGATTCTAGCTCCATTCATTTAATTTCAGCGAGAATTCTTACAGTATTGGTTTATTTGATCAAAGTGGCTACCCAAACAAAGGTGTCCTTAACAAAATAAACCCCTTTGATCTTCAGTTTAAAGCTGAGCGGTTTCTCAAATAAGCATTGATGCATTTAATAGCACCACATAACAATGCAAATATTAACCAGAGCGTCCGTGAAAACGCCGTATTCTGGATTAGTTTGTATGCCAAAGGAGACCATAAATCGTGCTGAGATAGAATATCTATTTATTCCGAAGTGATTGACATTTTTCAAATTTCTGTTTGTACTTACAGTTTACTTATTCGGTCAAAACAGAGAAATCCTAATAACGCAATGCAGTAAGCAATACTTACTGCAAAATTCAACTAATTAGTAACAACTGCACACAATGTCTTTACACGTTTGACAGACACTGAATAGCATTATTAGTAAGTATGAGAAAGTGGCCTATGATATATATCATAGGCTTTACTCTGGGTTCAGTATCCTACTGTCCCACGAGGTTAGATCTCTCATGGGCTTACAAGGGGAAATATGCTCAGGTAGCACTACAGGGTAAGAAGCTGGAGTGTGAGGCACAGATGCCTTGTCGTCTTATTAGCAAGCTACATTCCAAATTTGCCTGTAGAAGAAGCCGCTTGTGTCTCTC